>SWEM01000008.1:0-190386 GCA_019593585.1 Nitzschia palea | reverse complement strand
ATTTATTTGGGGTGCCCCTTATCTACAAGTCTATTTGACCCCAAAGTAAGATTCCGTCGATGCATGTGTTGTTCACAAATTTCTGGAAGTCGAGGGGGAACGACTTCCAAGAATTTGAGTTGTCTGAGTCGTTCTCGACTCAAACAGGATCCTTTGTGTTTTTTGCGATGTGTCGCATGTGTTTTCGGGAATGACCCAATACAGTACAGTTGATCCAATCAGAGCTACTCCGCCCATGAAAATAAACAAAAGTGAGTATCGGTATCAACGACGACACTACTGTTGATGATTCCTCCTCTCCTTTCCGAATTGCCCAAGCAACAGGGCTTAATCGACAGAGGTAAAAAAGATTGCATGGCCACGTTTTAGTCGCTACGGTTCCAAGAATGGTACTATATTCATATCAGGCGAAAACGCGAAACCAAGTGATTTTCGTAGCGCATCGTCCTTTTGACTGATCGACCGAGAACATCTTTGAACTAAAAAGTAGGCGAACCTCAAAAGAACAAATCCTGCAATGGGAAAATCTATCCAGGGTTAGACTATCGCACAATTCAACAACAACAACAACAAGTTCATGATTGTCTTTGCTCGCTTGATCGCAACCAACAAACCAACAACAAAAATCACCATCAGCCACTACTACGCCAAGAAAATTTCATCATCCCATGAACTTGTTTACTTTGATGTTGCTGGGCGAGCTGAAATCATTCGTATCTGCTTGAGTATTGCCAAGGTCGATTGGAAAGATACCAGATTTCAATTCAAGGACTGGCCAGCCATCAAGCCCACGACACCCTTGGGTAGTGCTCCCATTCTCAAAATTGACAATGTGGACCATGTCCAATCCATGGCTTTGGCTCGTTATGCTGCACGTCTGGCTGGACTGTACCCCCAGGAGAATCCGTTGGAATCACTGGTAGTCGACGAAGTTATGGACAGTGTCAATGAACTCATGTCCAAAATCCCTCGTGTGGCAGATCCCAAACAACTGGAAACGTTGCGCAAAGAGTACCAGGCCAAGACTATGCCAAAATATGCCGCCTTTTTGGAAGGAGTCATTGAGCGCAATGGTGGTCTGGGTGTTGTTTCTTCGTCAAAAATTACAGTTGGAGACTTGGCAATCAATGCCATAGTCAAGAGCCTTACCAATGGAACTTTGGAACATATCGATACCAAGTTCTTTGAGAGTTATCCTGGAATCGTAGCTACTTGCAAGATGGTGAACGAAGATGCACAGATCAAGGCTCACTATGCTGCCAAGGAAATCTAAAGAAGTAGGCCAACAATAGTGAGGATAATGAATGGACGTAAACTGTCAAAAATCCCACGGATATTACTGCCTTTATGTTAGTGTTTCCACCTATTCTGCGAGTATGAACAACGGTACTACTTGTAGCTGTAATACAAATGAGACAAGTTGACTCATCAATGTGTTGTTGATCCATTCGACCCAACGGCTTCGATTCATCTGGCTGGGTTCGATTCTTGCGACTTGTACATGGAGTAAAGGCAAACTACCAGTAGCACGAACCTGCATGATGCATTCTTGCAGTAAATACTACAAATTCCTTTCGACCTATGAGCTCCCAGCCAGTAGTTGCTGCAGGGCGTTTGGGCGCGGTTGGATGCAGGATGCTTGCCTGCCTGTTCTTGTTGGCGATGAAGGCATCATCGTGTTCGGTCTCTATATTTTCATGCAATGGTAGTTGTCTAAAAGCCAAATAGAGTGATGTAAGGATGATTTCAAGATGCCTCCACGATCTATATTGATTGACAGTGCAATCAGCACAGGCTGGGTACAAGTACCCTTGATGAAATGAGGAATCCTCACAGTCATTCCCCTTCAAACGTCCGAACTCCGTCCGAAGTTCGACCTATCAGATTTGACGCTATGAAATCGAGAACCTTGTCGGATGCAAAAAATCAACTTTTTTGTCGGAACTTCAATCCATGCTCCATTCTTCATTTCTCAGCCAACTTGGTTTGAAAAGGAACGAAACGAACGAACCATGCCTTCCTATGAACTTTTGTATTTTGATGGCGGAGGCCGAGGGGAAATGATTCGAATCTGCTTGAGTGTTGCCAAGGTCGATTGGAAAGATACTCGATTTCAGTGGAACGACTGGCAAGAAGAAATCAAGGCGACGACACCCTTGGGATATGTTCCAGTTTTAAAAATCAACAATGTCGATCATGTACAATCCTTGTCCCTGATTCGCTATGCTGGACGCCTGGCTGGAATGTATCCTCAAGACGATCCTTTGCAAGGGTTGGTAGTGGATGAAGTTTTGGAGAGTGTCAATGAACTCATGTCCGCAGCTCCCCATCGTCACACTTCCTCGGATGACCAAGAGTTTGAAACCAAGCGAAAGGACTATCAAACCAACACCAT
The DNA here is from genome assembly GCA_019593585.1 of Nitzschia palea. NCBI lineage: Eukaryota > Bacillariophyta > Bacillariophyceae > Bacillariales > Bacillariaceae > Nitzschia > Nitzschia palea. The sequence goes on along the minus strand of SWEM01000008.1, from coordinate 187,991 downwards.
GACTCGATATGCTTCCTTTTTTGAAAATGTCATTCAACGCAGTGGTGGAACGGGAGTTTTGTCCTCCTCGTCGACCGTTACGGTCGCCGATTTGGCCATTAAAATCATGGTTCGATCCCTTTCTAGTGGTGATTGGGACCATATTGATCCCAAGTTCTTTGAAAGCTATCCTGGCATCATGGCAACAACAAAGCTGGTTGACAATTATGATCCAATCAATGCTTACTATGCCGCCCATGAAAACTAACTCGACTGTGGTGTATCCAGATACTCGGAATAATTCTTGCCTCATTTTCTTGGGCCCAATAGGGCTTAAATTGACAGGTTAAAATGATTGTATGGCCACTCTTGACTCTCTACCCATTACAATTACTACTGCCTAGATATTCGATATGTCGTAATAAGTTTCTAGATTCCCCATGTAATCTTGGAGGCGAAAACAAGTGGTTTTCGTTTTTCGTATCCCTTCTTCCATCCTTGATCCCTTCGACCCGCGGTGGGTCGGATCGACTTGGAACATCTTCGAACTAGGTATAAGAAATGGGCGAAAATATCCTCTCTATCGGTGGGAAATGCAAACTCTATCCTTGATTGCTTGATCTCACAATTCAAGAGCAATTTCACTATTGTCCTCACTCGCTTGATTGCAAACAGCAAAAAATAACAAGAACCGCCATTATCTACTGCTGCTACACCAAGAAAATGCCATCTCACGAACTTGTTTACTTTGATGCTCCAGGGCGAGCTGAAATCATTCGCATCTGCTTGACGATTGCCAAAGTCGATTGGAAAGATACCAGATTTCAATTCAAGGACTGGCCAGCCATCAAGCCCACGACCCCTTTGGGTAGTGCTCCATTCCTCAAAATTGATAATGTGGACCACGTCCAATCCATGGCTTTGGCTCGTTATGCTGCACGTCTGGCTGGCTTGTATCCTCAGGAGGATCCATTGAAAGCATTGGTAGTCGACGAAGTCCTGGACAGTGTCAATGAACTCATTTCCAACATTCCTCGAGTGGCCGATCCCCAAGAACTCGAGACCTTGCGCAAAGAGTACCAAGCCAATTTCATGCCAAAATATGCCGCCTTTTTGGAAGGAGTTATTCAGCGCAATGGTGGTAAAGGTATTGTTTCCACATCAAACATTACCGTTGGTGACATGGCCATTGATGCCGTCGTCAAGAGCCTTAGCAGTGGACATCTGGACCATATCGATAGCACGTTCTTTGAGAGTTATCCTGGAATCATGGCTACTTCCAAGATGGTCAATGACGATGCACAGATCAAGGCTTATTACGCTGCAAAGGAAAACTAAGAATTGGGTAGTCAAAAGTAGTGAGGATGAATGCACCGACGTAACTCTAAAAAACTTTAGTTCTTATAGTGATGCAACTTGCAGTTGAGATACACTTTCACAGATGACAGATTCCGTTTTTCGGTGAGCTTGAATCTTTCGTACAAGGGTTCTTGGTTCTTGATGTTTTGTCGCCGGTCGGGCAAAGTACGGTACTGGCAATTTATGGTCGTTTGATCCATTCGATCCGCCCTCTTGTCACCTTTCACATATACACACTGGTTGATGAGGATCGCCCGCGAACCTCTTCGAACTGGCGAAAACCAAAAAACGTATCTTCTCCCGGGTGGAATGAAAAATCAATCCAACATTGGATGGTACCGGTAACACGATCTCACAATCCCACAATTTCATCGTCCCGCAAGACATCAAAACCATCACCAGCCACTCTACAAAAATGCCATCTCACGAACTCATCTATTTCGATGGTGCCGGTCGAGCTGAAATCGTTCGCATCTGCTTGACTGTTGCCAAGGCGGATTGGAAAGATACAAGATTTGCCGGCGCGGACTGGCCAACCATCAAGCCCACGACACCCTTGGGCAGTGTTCCTGTCCTCAAAATTGATGGTGTCGATCATGTTCAATCCATGGCCATGGCTCGCTATGCCGGTCGTCTCGCTGGATTGTATCCCGAAGATCCATTGGATGGGTTGGTTGTTGACGAAATCATGGACAGTGCCAATGAACTCATGTCCAAGGCCCCTCGCTCGGCCGATCCTCAAGAATTTGAAAAATTGCGCAAGGAGTATCAAGCCACTACCATGACGAAATTTGCCTCTTTCTTTGAAGGTGTTATTCAGCGAAATGGTGGCGTTGGCATCATCTCCAGCTTTTCCATTGCCGATCTGGCCATCGATTCCATTGTCAAGAACATCACTAGCGGCAATTGGGATCACATTGATACCAATTTCTTTGATGCTTATCCTGGAATCATTGCTACTTCCAAGATGGTGGACGACCATGACCTGATCAAGGCTTACTATGCCGCCAAGGAAAACTAACTAAGTGTGAGTCGACAAAAGGAGCTGAACGGAGCTGTCCGTCGCTCGGCCGTGCGTTAGCAACAAGAAGGCTTTTTAATATTTCATTGAGCTTATCATATATAATTATCAGTAAATGAAACCAACTTTCAATTGCTACCTTTGTTCTAGGACAATTTTGAGTTGGAACTGTGAGAAGATGACTCGTGCTTTTATTCCGAATCTCACTTTCGAACGATCCAAGCCATCTGATGACAATGACTCGCAAGCTGGTACCTTTTCTATTGCCCTTTCACGTTTTTGTTTTTTACAGTTATCGGTGGATTCAGGTGCTATATTGTTCCAACTGATTCGCCGTACGCTTACCGACCGGTGTGCTAAAAGCTAAAAGCTTCAATAAATATCCATCGTTGCTGGTCTTTCTGGTTCATTGCCACAACAACAACATACCGGTATATGTTTCATTGCAACACCCATTGCAAGGACCTTGTATAATCCAATTCTATTGCTGACTTTTTTGAAACCACCAACATTGCTTTGAAATCATGGCAGAATTAATGTTTGGACTTGGCCAGACCAAGAAGAAGGTAAGACAATGACTAGCCACTGGGAGGGTTCTCCCATTTGGTTGTACCAGATGGTTGTATATTGGGATGCACCTCTCCTCATGGTTGTTGTTCGCATTACCATGCGTCTCTTATTTCATTTTGCCCCATAACAATGCCTTGGTTTTGCTTGTCTCTGGATGAATCTATCTCATGTGCTGTGTATTTATTTTTATTGTTATTATCACTATAGAAAGAAACCGAAGCCAAAGTTCGTCAAGCCAAGGCCGAAGAATGGAATTACAAGGGTCGCATTGATCAAGATGGAACATTTTTGGAACGCAAGGAAAAGGCGACCCAAGTCCAAAATTACAAGGCGACACAGCGTGAAACGAAAAGTAAATTGAAGGATGTCACACAAGAAGAAGATGGTGAAATGGCTGTTCGCAAGGAACAACATTCTCGCGATCAAAAATGGAAAGAAACGGGTCGGAATCAAATCAAGAAAAATACCAACTTTGACATGGCACGATCCTTGTTTGGAGGTGGTGGTGGTGGAGGAGCACCATCTAGTAGTGCACAAGATGAAGAATATGAGGAAGATGAAGTCGTGGAAGAGATTGTCGATCAAGTACAGAATCTTGACGTCAATAACAATGATGAAGAGGAATATGATGAAGAAGAAGTGGTCGAGGACGATGACGACGAGGACAAAGATTAGTCCTTTTTAACCATGGAAACGTTAACTTGGGACACCTAAAGTCAACATAGTTTCTTCCACGGTTATGTTGACCATTTTATAGTTTCAAGCGAAAACCATGGCAAACTTTTTATTTTTCTATAATCACATGTCCTGCATTATAGAAAGCGGCGTCAGATATCATAGGTGTCCATAGTTTGGATCAAGTCACGTTCCAATCGCTTGCTATATTGAAGTGGTCGCCCTAGCACTTGTTCAAGTTGCGGTACAACATCTGGCAATGTTCCAGGGAGTAATGATCTCGTATAAAGGTCTCGAGTATCCCACTGAGTGGTTTGACTATCATCATCATCTTCATCATCATCATCATCGGAAGTAGCATCACCTTGCGCATCAACATTAATGATTCGGTTTATGCCGACAATTGCCATGTCAGAATCCATATCGACAATGATTTCCCACGACCCTTTGGATGCGTGAGATTTCCTATTGTCGTCATTGTCGTCATCATCATCGTCTGCTTCATCGTCGTCATTATCATTATCGTTGTCAAAGTCATTGCCTCCATCCAAATCTTCACGAAATGCATTTGGAAACAAGGCTTGGAGCAAGGCACTAGATTCTGCAAAGAGTTCTGCCGTGGACTGTAAATTGAGAGCCTCATCGTCATCCTTGTCGTCACCTCCGGATAGTATTTCTGTAATGGCATCCCTCAAGGACTCTATACCCATAACTTGTAAGGACCGTGATGAAGATACCAATGATGATGCTGAGTAACCAAAGACGGACCAAATGGAGGGTTCCAACAGTAGCAGAACTTGTAGCAATGCATTGCCGGCTTGAGATTTTGGTGCTGACGCTGACGATGATGAGGAAGTCCAAAGATGTGCCTTTAGATCATCTTGCATGACAGTCAAAATTGGTTTCAAACTTTCCTCTTTCAAGTACCGTTTGGCAAAGCTTTCCGTTTCCAATACAACCAGTAAAATATCCACCATTTCTTCATATCGCTTGCGTTGAGCCAAATGGTACAGTGGTTGAGCAAAGAATTCTTGTGGCTCTTGATATATACTTTCCATACCAAAATCATCCCGTGCCCATTGTCCTGCTTGTAATATCCATTGGGTAATGGTAGAGGACGAGTCGGAGGTTTGCGCCACCATGACGGCTAACCATTGATATAATGGTAGAGGACAGGGCAAATTCAAATCCTTCCGAGCACGAGTCACCAATTGCAATACCTTATCCAAAAGTGGAGGCGGAGATGACCACCGTGCTTCTTCTCCCCCCGAGATTTTTTTACCATCCACCCCTGTTGTTGGCATCAAGGTTGTTATACACTTGAGAGCCAAAGACAAAAAGGCTCCATGCAAAATCTTGACTCGTTCTTTATTGTTGTTGTCGACGTCCTTGTCTCGTGACGTCACCGCCATTGCTTGAGACAAGGGGACGGTTGCCATGGTTGCTTCCAAGAATTGGTCCACTACCGTTTCCAATTCTTGTAATTTCTCCTTGGTAATGGGTGATTTCTTGTTGTTCTTGGTGGTGTGGTGACTGGCTTTTACTTTTTCCCCATGACAAAACTCCAATACTCGACGACCTTCGGCTACCGCCTCATCAAGGAATCGAGCAGTGTGATTGACTCCCGTTGGTTGTTGCTCCTTGGTAACATTGTCCATTGGAACATTTTCGACGCCTATTATTCCACCACCTCCTCCTCCTGCACACGAACTGCCAGTGAATCTCCGTCGTCCAACTCTTGACAGCATTGGCGTTGGTGTTGGTATGGACATGGTCAAGGATGGATGCCACCCCGTAGAACGAGAGACGTTTCTCACCAAGAAAAGACTGCGAAGTGCACCTCTACTTGTGGCTGTGGTTGGATTCATGGTGCCGAAAGGTTGGTCCCAAAGGTCGTCGAGCAAATGAACTAAGACAAGATGATTGGGCGAGAGATACAAGAGACGGTGGCTGATAGAGTATCGGTAGTAGTACACGAGATCAAATTCTTGTTTGGATAGAGTGGGAATACATAAATGGTAATGCCGTGGTCTTCGTGTTTTGCTCTCATTATTTTCTTGAATGACAGCAGATGTTGCCCTTTCAAGCACACAAGGGCGAATTGATATTTTGGGTTTGTTGCGCGGGAACCTCCGCTTGACGTACGAACAGACGACTCGACTCTTTCGACCCAATTTGGAAGACATTGTAACTTTTGTTCTTCTTGAGTGAGTATTGATGAATCAGACAAGTGACCATGATAAAACCTTATGAATATCAGAACTACGGCTCTAGTTTGCTTTTTAGGTTCGGGTTCATAACTTTATGTGACGCTGTAGAGTATTCGTTGTTTCTCATGTTGTTCTTCCAGCACTTGGAGGAAAGCAGAGCGGGTACTTTTGGAAACAAAACACACCAATGTAATTTGGTAGCAGGCGGTTTATCACGGTGACATGGGTACTACATCATCAGCATCATCAGTATTGTCCTCCTTTGCTGCTTCTGCGGGCGTGGTGGCAATGATAGGTGCCATGATAGTCGGTGGTGACAAGGGTGGACCCATGATCTGCAAGAGACGTTTGGAGGCTTGCCCAAAGTACATATCCTGTCGAATCCAAATTTGACTCACATATTTGGTATCCAAGGCAGGCAAGGCAGCATGCAAGGCTTGTCGATCCAAAACTCCGTCCACCGTGGCTGGAAAAAAGACTAGGGCCATACCTTGTCTGGGTTGAATTTGCAACTTCAAATTGGGAAAGGATGTAGCACCACCATTCACTACATCATTCAGATACACCAAGACTGTGACGGTTCGTTGTCCTCCATTGGATGCAAAGCGTCGACCATCTTCTTCATCCAAATTAAATGCATCAAAATGCTAACAACAACGAGAAATGGATAAAGTTGAGATTTTGAAACGGGATAGAGGCAACAAACAAAGACCATTGGAAAGTAAGTTAGATCCGTCCAGCATACCAACACAAAAAATCTCTGTCTGAAAAAGAAACAAGAAATGACACATCTTTTTCAAAAGCTCACCTGAACATATTGTTGGGATGTCAAGTAACGACCAACTTGAGGCAATTCACAATGCCCGATGGGTTTACCCGTAAGGGCAGATACCTTTCGCATCAAGTCTGGCACGTCTTCTCGGGCCAAATAGCATGTCGACGATGTTCTCGAGGCACTTAGCTCACCTGATCCTTTCCCTACCACTGGTGCTGGTGTAAAGGAATCACTAGCGGCTTGAATTAGAAAGTTGCATTCCATGGGTGTTAAAAATTGATCCACACAGTAAATCGGTGGTGTTCCATGAATCATTCGAAGACCAGGATAATTTGGATTTACTCCATTGTAAACTGCCGATAGTGTTGGTTCTGGTGATGACGAGGAAGTGGGGAAATATGACGATGGTGGCTCATGGTGATGGTTCATGGAAATCATGGCCAAAGATGTATTGCAGGAAAGTCCAGCACAAACGCCTAAAACCACACCGGAAACGGTCCAACGACGAATGGTTATCTCGAATTCGTTTTAAAAAGGGAGAGACGAATAACAAAGTTACAAGATGATGCTGCCTTGACCTTGACCTGACAGAGTGCGGAGTATGTTGCCACAGTTCGCTCCTGTTGGTCGCCACGAGTCAGCATTTTCAAGGAATGTTGGGAGCGTTCCCAATGCGACTAACTGTAGTAAGTCCTACCTACCGGTAGTACCAGGTACGTGGTGCCCCTCTCCATTTCGATTGGATGATCGCGCGATTGGACACGTGACTGGAATCATTGGACGGTACTAAAACGTTGGTACCTGGTACAGTGTTAATAGTATTGGCAAGCACTATTCACAGGAGTAGTTTACTATTAAGTGGATCATCTACCAACATCTATTACCGTCGGTCATTCATGGTCCACCAACGACAGGAATAGCGCCCATTCCCGTCAAAACTGTTGACATATTACCTATTTCCTCCCCGCTAGCAAATCCAGCAGCTTGTTTTGCCAAAGAAGTGGTTCTATTCAAAGAAAGTTCATCTTCGGTTTTGATTGGAACGATTTTCGCTACTTCCTCAATCGTCGGTTTCTTCTCGGTCGTGGATGCTGGTGCTTGAGCCAGAGAGCTGTTTCGTTTATGCTGCGATTGTCGGTAGCGAATCTGCGGAACTGTATTCGCGTCGAGCCTACTCGATTGAACTTGGAGGCTCATGGCTGGTTTCATAAAGGCTGGAACACTTGCTTTTTGCGTGGATTGTACCTTTGTCTGATTTGTTCTTGACAGTTTGAGCAAATAAAATTCTCTGGATTTGCGACTTCCATCGTCAAAGTTCATTTGGACGGCGTCCGCGTCGGATGCCCCGGCCGCTAGTGCCAAGTCCCGAGCCCAGGACGTGTGCTGAATGGATACCATTCGTAATTTCTCCGGATCCTCGCGATGGAAGACTTTTTGTCGTCGTTGTTCTTCTACGACAGCTCGGAGGGCCGTCTTTACATTGGTCTGCCGTTGCCTTCCTTCATCGATTGAGGCAATATGTTCCAACCCACGACGAGAGTGACCGAACTTGTGCCACCATTTGTCTCTGGTCTCTTCGTATTCTTTTTTCGCCGTCATATCTCCTTTGGTAAAGGCGGCATGTTGTTCTGCCAAGGAAACAGCGTGCTTTAGCGTCGACTGTCGATCCTTGTTCGGCAACTGCCATGACTGATTCGTCGCCAACCAAATTTCACTTCCACCTTCGAGCATAGCCTTTGTGATCATACGTCCCGTTTTTCGGAATTCTTCATAGTCGGATCGTTGCCACCATATGCCTCCTTTTTCATCGTCGTCCATATCTTTATGACTCTTCACGGTGAGAACACGTGCCATGGGAGAGAATTCCACATGGAGATTCTTTTTCGGTTTGTTCACAGTCTCGTACGAAGGAAACAAGGAACGACGCTTCGAAGCGCCATCCGCGGAGTTTCCACCGGAGAATAAGTCATCATTGAGATTGTTCCGACTTATTGTCGAGGCCTTTCTCAAAATTCCTTTCGTCTGAATCCCCTTCGCGGAAACGATCCCATTCAAGAGCCCTTTTTGCTTTGGCTCGATTACAGATACAGTACCCGCTGGGTTTTCGCCGTCCGCAGCGGGCGAGACTGGACCTGTAGCGTCTGGTTGGGCAAGTCGCAACCGGGCAAGTACAGCTTGTCGGTCCTTTTCGGAGAGTTTTTCCCCAAACACATCGCTGCCCGTTGACACTTCATCGTCATCCTTAGACCCAGAACGAGACGGCGGTCCTGTAGATGATGTTCTGCCTTCCTGTACCGTGACCAGCGATTCGTGTTTGGTATCTATATCCATAGATGATATCGTGTTATTTTCTTCGCTTTCCAAGGGGGGCGGTCCGGCCATCCAAGGGAAGAGACAACACCAAAACGACTGATTTGTATTTTTTTCGCCCACAACTGGAATTCCACTGTAGGCAGAGAAATGCCCATAGTGTTCATATTCACTATAGTCCGCTGCGAACCCAGAATAGCTACCGTATGAGGTTGGACTGGTACCTGAAGGTTCTTGCGAAGTTGAATCCAACGAAGCGACCTGTTTCACAACCAATTGCGACGCAGTATCTGAATTGACGGAATCGTGATCTCCCATGCTATCGGGAGTCAGGTCCGTGTTGGGCTTCGCATCATAGAATCTTTCTTCATCTTCCGCTGGGTCTATTTCAAGCCCCTCATCTGCGATATCCAGCTTACCAATTTCATGAGTAGATAACCTCATCACAAGATTATCGTCCTGTCCATCTTCCAATTTGATATTTTTGTTGGGACCAAACGACGACAGCCGATCCGTCCCGGATGCCCCACTCTCTAACGAATCTTCGAGTTCTTTCTGATGAGCCAGTTCGGCCAGATTGATCATGGAATCTCTCGCGAGACCGAGAGACATCTTTACAAATACTTTTGAGCGATGCGCTGCCTGTTACGTAGTTAAAAATATGCAGATTCACAAGGATATCCTGTTTTTACACGCTGCGGCGGCCGTTCCAAGCAGATTCCAACAAAGAAGACTCCTATTAATTGGTCTTCCGAAATTTAACAGTCACGCAATAGGGTGCCTAGTTCGTCAAACCTTGTGCGTGGAATCAAATGCTTCGTGTTCATGCAATCTTCCAAGTTCCTATTGCACAAGGTACTCGACAAAAAGTCTTCTATACTCTTGTCCCAATCTAGGATAGACACATTCACAAGTTTGGTGTAAAAAAGAAGCCCTACTTTCACAGTCGATGCTCCCTTTTTTTCCGATGTGTACAAGTATAGCCGAAAGCACTGCAGCGCGAAGCGTACCAGGTACCTGGTAACTACGTTGGAACGGGATGACGAGGGGCGATGACGGATCCAACGCTTGGCTACTTTTTTATCTATTCTATTGTTTTCCTTCACCGATCGGACAGCGACGACATCCGATACTATCGGAAGTAAGCCACGCCGAAGTCTACAGGGGTTACAAAACACTTAACAACCCCTTGGATGCATTTGGGATTGTGAGTACCACGTAATCAAAAAAGGGTCCGTGTTCGCAACTTGGTGTCCAGTCTGCCACGTCGCATCGCTTCGGCGCCATTACATGGATCTTCCATGATCAATGTAACTGGTACGATAACAATGTACTGTTACCTGGTAGGGTACATTGCATCGAGATTTTATATTTAACAGTGAACCCGAAGTGCCAGGGCCTAGTTGACTGTGCTGTGAAACCTAAACAGTGCAGTACTAGAAACAAAACTTGAATTCCAAATTTCTTTATCTCAACCATTTCCCGTTTCACTGCGAAAATGTACATCAGTGTCCGAGTGCTAAACAAAATAACATTTCTAATCTACTCCTAGCGTACCTATAGACTTGTAAAATGGACAACTCGAAAGCGAGAGAAAATTGCTATAACTTATTCATACATCGTGGCACGTACAGTTAGCCAGGTCTAGGGTACTGGCATGTAAAAGCATCCTCTGAAGAATACTGTACAATGGAGGATCTTCTGACTTTGCCAGGTTCATATGCGAGTGAGTAATGCAAGCCACCCGAGTGCCGTCCAAGGTTGCCAGTGCCCCAAACGTTCGCGGTTTGTCCAAAAGATAGTCATTGTATCCAAAGACACCCCCTACTTGCCACAGTGTGGCGAGGGTCTTGTCAATGTTCTTGGCCTTGAATGTTTCATCAAACAGATTTGAAGCACTTCCAACCCTTTTGGGTAAAACTAACCCCGCACCGGATAAAATCGGTTGTTCTTGACGTCCCCGCATAGTTTCACTAGATGTTGAATTGGCCACCACTCCAGACATGACCACGTAGAAGGATTCTGGGTATGTTTTTCGATGAAAAATGTACTGTCCTGATCTCAAGTCAATTTCATCATGATATCTCGTTGAATCAAGATGCTTCAAAATTTCCTGTTCTTCCTCATTGCATCCGAGCACATGCGAAATGATATCTGCTAGTGATCGTCCCTCAGGGTCGTCCATCAGCGATAGTGATGTGGATCGATTTTCTTTATTTAATCGATTGAGCAAAAGTGTCTCACAAAATTCCAATGCCTCTTGAACCGTCACAAATAGCAAAATTTGTTCCAAGGTTGATTCCTCTTGTTTCGGTAATGATGCTTGAGGGAGTTTATTTGGTCCTTGACTGAGTAGTGTCGCCTTGGCAGTATTTTCTTCTTCCAAGTCGTCCACAGAAACACCGTGACTTCGAAACATCCATTCGATCCGTGGAGTTGCGCCCGAGGCACAAACAATAATCCCTCGCTTGGCGCACAATTTGACCAATTGAAGGAAGCATCCTCGAGTCGCAGATGCATCAAGATGAGTTACTTGAGTCAAGTCCAACACGAGATACTTGGGCGGTGTTTGTGGGCGCACGGTTGGAGGGCGACCAGCAGGAGTGTTGGCGACCGACGACGCCATACTGGAGAATTTTCTTTCCACTGTAAGTATATTGGAGGAGGTATGGGGGTTTCGTCCCATGGGGGTACTCAATAGTGTCAAGTTGCTGTCGGTTCCGTTCAACGCAATTTCATCCACAATCGAATTGAATAGATTCAAGGAAGATCCAAAAAAGACTGTTCCGTGAACCTCGATCGTGACGATGCGTGCTCCACCAATCGTCGAATAGGCATAATCGTGTAAAATTTTGGTATCCGAAGGAGTCCACACGGCTCGTGAGCGTCGATCGACCTTTGTAATGCTGGAAGTTTGTGCCGTGGTTACAATTTGTTCCACAATGGCAATCAACACTCCCAGTATAATACCAGCATCAATTCCCAACACGTGAATGGCACAAAATGTGAGCCATACAATACCATATTCCGAAAGAAAAACTTGATGTCTAACTTCCCATAACCACTCCCACATCAAATCGTATCCAATGAAAATCAGAGTACTACCCAAGAAAAACAGAGGGCTGATCTCCAAAACATTGACGGGGCTAATCACAATGTACAAAAAGACACCCATAATCATCACTCCAATGGATCTCGAGTGAACGCCGGTCCGATACGTAAAGATCGTCTGAGAAAAAATATACGATCCTGTAAATCCAAAAGTCAGGCCACTCATAACTATTTGTATCCGAAAGGAGGTTGTGAGCGGCATGGAGACAATGTATGTCACACAAAACAACAAAAAATCACGACGTACAATTGCAAAGTCCCACGGTAGCGAGTTCCCGATTGGTATCTAGAGCTTCTCCCATGTCAATACTAATGGCAGCCACATCCAAGCACGATGCAAATGAGACAACAAACACCATACCTACCCATGTAGGAAGAATGTTTGCTATCAAATCCCATCGTACTTGACCAAAATTTACCAACTTAAAGAGATCTCCCACTGGTACCGAAGGCGCGACCGGTCCGACCCAGCCTTGGTCTCGTACGTCCTCCAATGTGGATCCAGCGGCCCAAACAGCAAGGTAGAAGAGTGCGGGTATGCCGACCATGACTAGAGGCAAGGCACCACTGTTGGTAGCCTTTCGTGAAACCAAAGTCAAAAGAAGCCCCGCTGCCAAGCCAGGAATCGCCAGAAAGAAATGGTTGGGTTCCAGGACATATTTCCAATCCGAAAGTTTGGTAATCGACTTAGATATACACAAGGCAATACCGGCTTGGATACAGAAAAATCCAATAAAGGCTAAATATCCACCAACGACAGGCATGGGAAGATAGGATACAGCATCGGCCAATCGAAAATGTCCCATGACGACCAAGATGAGGCCCAATGTGGCTGTACCGACGGAAAGCAACACCAGTGTCGTCGAAACGATTTCTGCCTCGGAGTGTCCGTCATCTAACATGGTCTTGGCAATATTGTTGGCCATGCCACTCAAAAATATTAATCCCGCGTCTTGGACCGTTCCAATAGCAAAATCCAGCGATGAGAAGAGAAAGAAACCCAATTGATGGATCAAACTACTAAAGATGACCAATTTCGAAAGCGCATTCATGTAGCTGGAAAATACCGGATGATTGAAAATCACAGCAGCATATCCATAGAGACCAGGTGCGGAGATGATCACATTGACCAAGGCATAAATCACACATGAGAGGTAGAAACTTGCACCGGTGGTTTTCTTGGCTTCGTGATTGGCATGCACCGGAGGCAAGTGTGGAGCCGGACTTTGAGTATGATGGTTGGCTGTAGCCAATGTACCAGATGACATGATCATGCGACGGCCCTCTTGAAAGGACCAGCCTCGTTCCTTGAGAGGACTGAAGCGTCCCAACTCGTCATCGCGCACGTCGTGCCGGATCAAGGTATCTCCAACAGGTGCAGGAGAAGTTCCATAGTTCGCACCAGATTCAGGATCTCCCAACAGTCGATGACCCTCTCGACCGCTTACTTGTACCATACTATCTCTTGTCGTCGTGTCTGGGCGATGTGGATGACGCAAGAATTAGGCCGTGTTGTTAGTGAGATGATTGGAACTTCACTTGTGAATGATAGCGATTCCGATTGCAAAGAACTCGAATCTTTCCACGGGTTGGCCAACCACCGTCGCCTGTACCAGGGTACCGTACCAAGTACCACCATCGGCACCTACCTGGTACAGGTACGGACAAACGTCCATACTTGATAGGTACAGTAGCAATAACGGCGAGTTGACTCTTATGACTGGAAGCTTTCGATCAAGAACTTTCCCGAAATCAAACCAACGCGTGTCATTGGTAGAATACGTCAGCACTACTACCGCACGAATGATCCATATCACAGTCAGCGAATCACAACGTGCGTTGCATTCGCGTCAAGCGTCAAGTTTTCTGCGATTGCTCTCACAGGTAGAACAAACGCCATTACGGGTACCGATACCGGGTACGCGTATTTGTACACAATTGTAATCATAAAAAAGAAAAGAGAGAGAAACTATATCATTTTCAAAACATCACAACCCGCCAACGATGTCCTCCAATACGAATGAACAATCCGCTTCTTCAAAACCCAAGCTACAGGCTGTGAACTATGCCAACATTGTGGCTTTTATTGCCAATTTGGGAGTGACCTATGGTGTTGGAATGTCTGGTTACTTTCCGACCAATGCAGAATTATCGGCCAAGTATCAGACTTTGGTAACTCCGGCCGGTTACGCCTTTGCCATTTGGGGAATCATTTTTATTGCACAATTCCTATGGGCAATCTTTCAAGCCTTGCCTGCCTATCGTAGCACTGACGTTGTCGTCAAGGGAGTTGGCTACTGGTATGTCATTGTCTGTGTGGCACAATGTACTTGGAGTCTAGTCTTTGCCAATGAATTGATTGAAGTATCCCTCGCAGCCATGCTGTCCATTTTGGTAGGACTGGTGGTTACGACTCAAAAATTGACCGCGGTACAACTGGACGCGAAATGGAAGTATTGGTTCTTCAAGTTCCCCTTTGAAATTCATTGTGGTTGGATTTGGGCCGCCTCGGCGGTAAATACCAATGTGGTATTGGTGGCTCGCAGTGTCAGTGCATCCTCACAAGAACTATCGGCATGGATCTCGCTCGGATTCTTGACTTTGGTTGCCCTCTTTTATTTGTACCGCAACAATTATGTGGTGCCCCTCGTCGTCGCCTGGGCCAGTTATGCCATCAAAGTCGAACTTGGCGCTCCTCAGGACTCGATCAGTACTACCTTTGATGCGAATACCATCAAAATGGTACAGCAGACTTCCTTTGGTTTGGCCATTGCGGTTGCAGTATTGACTGTATTGACAGGGGTTTATCGTTTGATTCAAGGCCGGGGACAACGACAAGCACCTCCTTCGGAACCCGTTTCGGAGGCTCCTGGTTCACCCTATCGCACCATGGACAATTAATTGTCCAACAAAAATAGTAAATAGTAATGGATAGTTTTTGTATCGAAATTTGGCTTCCTGCAGTTTATCTAGACAGTCCCCAGCGAGTGTGGGCGGATCTACTCTTTCAAAATGTCAAGAGTGACGAATCGTTATGGGGTCTAAAATCGCATGTCAGGAGGCTTTAGATGACATGAAACTTGATCGTCCACTCATTCGTTGATTTATTGACAGCAGCAACTACCGGTAGGACAATCGACGCATATATAAGGAACCTGTCTCATCCACAGGCAACTACTACCGTAGTAGTTTACAAGCAGCTACGGCGTCTCGTCCCCAGGGAACGTTTGCTGAACTAACTTTAGAAGATCGTAGGTACGCGAATATCTAAAGTCCGTGCATTCTTACTACGAAGAAGATTATTATTTGTAGTTACCAATACTGCAGAAAGAAGACGGACAGAAGATTGTCGTAATACCAGAAATCTATCCCTTGGCATTTCGGGCCGCCCGACGATCCGCACGACTGGTGGCATGGTAACCACTGCGAATGGGAGCCACTGAACGGGAAGATCCACAATCACGGCAATGGCAAAAGTACAAACGACTAGCACCATCCTTGTTCAAGTCGGTGTTGGGCGAGCGGCACATTTCGCAAGTAACATATTCGACAACATATTTGCGGAGCAAACTCTCAATGTATTTCGGAACGTACTTGCCACGAATGATCAAACGCTGGTTACCATCAATCGATCCTTCGGTACCCAACTCGGCCATGAAGAAGGCGTAGACGTGATCGGGACTACGTTGCATCATGGTACAAATCTCTTGAAAGTTGACCCACAAGGTCTTTTTGCTGCTCATCAACTGCAACTGCGGAGGCTTAATGTTACGTTTCTTCTTTTCCACCAAGGCAGGATTGTTTGTTTGTAGCAAATCAACAATCTTGTTCAAGAGTTCATCGTAGGTATATTCGGCCTTGCGATCATAGGGATCTTCCACTTCTTGGGCCTTGTCTTGCTCGGCCAACATTGCTTCCTGTCCGTCGACATCGGTTCCTTCCCCGGCCGCAGTTTTGGCACCTTCCCCTTTGCCTTCCTTTTTCTTCTTTTTCTTCTTCTTCGAAGTCAAGTCCAGCATTGCTGCAACGTTAGCCTCTTCATCGTCCGACATGTTTGTTTGTTATAGACCTGTCTTCTCTTCTCTGCCTGTTTGTATGCACTGGCAATTGGTAAAAGGACATGCAATGTCAATGGTACCCGGTACGACCAGTAAAAAAGGGGGTAAAACTTGGGCACGTGTACGAACCGTGTGCTTGCCATCCTGCGGCTGTGCGTCGAATCTACGTTCTCAAATATTGAGATTCCAGATTCTGAACTCTACATTTTGGTGGGAGGCCCTTATGTGTTGGTATACGATGATTAGGGATACTGTTACCTAATAAATGCACAATTTCACAGTCGAGATTCGGGATCACCGGTCCAATCGAGATTCGTGATCGCGTTACGGATTGAGATTCGGGATCAGAATGTATTGAAAAATGTAAGAAGAAGAACATTTTACCGGTAGCAAGTACCTGGTAAAATATAAACAGGCAAGAGCAAACCGGAGAGAACACCAGTACTTCTACCAGGTAAAATGTACCTTCCTCATTACCTGGTAGCAGCATACTCTATTTACAGTTAACGTGACGGCAGCCTCCGGTTGCTACAAACACCGGCTTTAATAGATGACTGTGATGATACAAGGTACTGCTTCAATGAAAGGAATTTCCAATGGTATGATGATTGCGTTATACAAAAGTGAGAATTTACTGTTAAGGGAAACGCAAATCGGTATGGCAGTACCGGTAGTGCAAGGCGCATTTTTAATACTAGTAATAGCCCTGTCCTTGCTCTTCTTCCGTTACCGGTGCTATTTGCTTGCCACATCAACTCCATGCGAACCGGTAAAATTCGACAAGGTAGTTGGGGGATCACATACTACCGTTCAATCCTTTCCTCGTCATTCCGAGTGTGTAAAAGCTTATAGGGCCACAAGGGTTCGCAATCGACCTTGCACTTGCTCTCAGATTCGTTCATGTAAAGGAGTAAAGGCTTATGTTGATTTTCATGAATCATGCGCGTCGTTCCCAGCATCGATTCGTGTTCTTCGTAGGAACGGCCTTGGGACTGGATGGGAATCCGATGTGCAACTTGCACTAGGAACTGCGATCAGCTTTATCTAAATAATTAGGAAATCCACCTTCGGTCGCCTTCCTGGTCCTTTTGGGAACACCATCGTAGTTCCGATATAGCGAGCAATGATTGAAGACCATGTTTCTCATTTTTCGCCGAATTCATGGCGATCCCTTGGAGATGTCGCACGGAGTGGGAACTACCATAATTTCTTCGGTAGAATATATACAAACGAGAACAAATCCCGTCGTACAAGGAGAAGGAGCGTGTCTTCCGATAAATAAAATGAATCTTGTTCCAAGGAATTTCTACTAGGGTCCCGATTTATTGGGAGCAGCGGAAACGGCCCGAGCCCTTTGATTCTCCGTACTTCTACCAGGTACCGCAACGAGGAGGTGGAGACGTAAGAATATTTCTACACCACGCAGGCCGCAGCACGCAGCACGTGTGTCTCAGAACACGAGCCTTTTATCAAGTACCTTATTAGTATGGAAAAGCACTGCCGCGAAAATTTTTTCAGGAAGGATTCACTCATTTTTTCTCGGTTTCGAATCTTGTGATTTTGGCAATTTTTCCCTCTTGCCACCATGCACCAACAACAACTATTCAAGGCTGCGTTTCTTAATAATCAAGCTGTGGATCTATTGAACGAAGGGAGATGCGTCGATGCAGTTAAAAAGCTCACTTCCTCCCTGCACATTGTAAAGAATTTGATGTGTTCGACAAGTTTCTTGGATGACGACTCCCATCAAGACTGTGGGATTCCTAGTCAAGACGGAATCCAATATCCACGCAAGCGAAACAACATTGTCGCCTTTTGTGCGCCGCAAGATCGATGTGGCTGTGTACAACACTCCACTCGAGGTGAATCGTCCCATGGTTCACCGCAAGATTTCATGAACATTCCTCAACATGAATTTGCTTCCAACGATGCGACTATGCATCAGTGCAACCCCTTTGACCAATCCTGCGATTTCGACCACCCCCCAGAAGCGTTTGTCTACGATTCTCCCCTGCAGATTTGGCCTTCCGCCCTGGTCTCGCAAGAAATCCGACCCGAGTTACTCTCCGAGTTTTCCGTGGCCCTCATGTTCAATCTTGCCTTGTGCCACCATCTTCGGGCTATGCAAGTGGACAATTCTTCCAACACTTGCGATGAGGAAGATTCCGTCAAGCTTATATACGAGCAGGCGATTTGCCTCTATGAACTTTCTTACGAGGTTCAAATGCAAGAAGATGTGGAACTCAGTGTGGAATGTACCATGGCCATTGTTAATAACCTGGGCCACATTCACCAACGTCTCGGAAACCCAGATAAAGCTTCCAAGTGCTTTATGCACCTTCTTTCCACCTTTTTGTTTATACAATCCTCGTCCATGGACTGCGAAATGGATGAGGACGTGGAGCTTTCCGAGAGCTCTCGAGAAGGATTTTTGTGCTCGGTATCGTCCATCATTTTGTCACAGAAGGTTGCACCCGCAGCTTAATCTGTTCTAGAACAATCATAATACAAAGACCTACTAGACTTGTTAAAAGACCCAACACATTGCACTATTTTGTTTCATCGACCAATGGGTGTACCATAATCGAAGTTCATAGTCAATCGTCTGTCACCTTGGGTTGTTTCAAACAAAGTTACTGACTTTAGTTTGCTTTTGAACACCTTACAGGTAGCTGCTACTCTGATATTTCCATTCGTGTTCCTATATTGCCCGAACCTTATAGCACCAGAGACTTTTTTTTAGAGTTCGGAAACATGAAACATGTAGAAAAGTTGTTCGCAAATCAATAAATGATTAGTTTGACTAGAGGATAATTCGTTGAGAGATCGCTTTTGTGACTATTTGAATCGTGAGAAATCTTCACAAGAACACATTTACATATTAGGACAAATCTACCGGAACGGAGAAATTCTTCTTGCTTTGCTGTTTGGCAATGTTCTTTGGCATTGCGGTGGCATGTACATACAGTGGGAAACATGACTTCAAAATCTCGCGTTTCTATTACTCTCTTATCTATAGTGTTTCTTCGGATCTGCCAAGGTCGTTGTGCTCAGTCCCACGTTTGACTGGAAACTAAAAGTGTGCCAAATCCAATGCATGCAAGTCGGCCGACATTTCTGATAAAACTGATCGACCATCATCCCCTATGGCAGAGTCTCTCATACCAGCTAACCATCGTCCAGATGATGATGTCGACATGGAGGCGATCGACATGGCCGTCGAGTCTCTGGGCCCAGACAAGGACTGCCATGCTGGTGCCATCTCTCCAGACAGCAGAGAAGATTCTGGCCTGTGACCATACTGAAGACTTGGGTCGTCTTGCATCATGGCCTGCCAGGCCTCATCAGTTACACTAGTCATGTTGTCAAAGCTGAGTGACCTTCCGACAGAGCCCAAGGTGCGTGCTGATTGAGACAAGTCGCTGAACTTGCTTGTCTTCATGGCGTCGATGAAGTGTCCGCGTGCTGATCGAGTCATTCCTGAAACACCAAGGCCACTGGCCCGATAATTTGTATCACGGTTTGAACCACCGCCACGATAAGAGTTTCGTGACCGAGACGACCCAAAACCTGAGAGCCCAGAAAGACCGCTCATCCCACTAATTGCACTTCCTCTTCCGAATTCACTCATTATACCATTCCCCCCATTGTTGATGAGATCGGATCACTGATTCCTGAGATCGTACTCATGGTGTTGTCTGAACTGAGAACAGTCCTTGTGGGAGGGTAGAAAGGTCGGCCAAAGGCAATATTGTCAGGGGCTTCGATCGGACCAGTCTCATTTACTTGCCCTCCACTTTGCGAAAGAACGTCCATTGCTTGCCGCGATGCATGTGTTACCCGGCGTCCAGCACCCTGTATTCCCGCAATGAATTGGTTAGGAAGTGAGTAAACTGCTTGGGGAAGGGGAGTCTGGAGCGGAATTGTGCGCCCTTCAAACGATTGCTGCTGAGTCACATTTTGTTGCTGGATTGCCACTTCTCGTTGTTGCACATAAGGATTCACCTGATAGGAGTATGGAGGTGGCATAGCAGTTCTGGCCTGGAAATCTTGTGGAATCATGATGCTCGCAACAGCTTTAGCTTCTTGCCAGTTTCCAGCTGCGTGGCTCGAGGGATTCACTGGTGGCGTCGCCGTCTCATTGGACTCTGGGGTAGGTGTTGTTGTTGCTTTGGGCTTGGGTGCCGCTTTTGGTTTTTCATCTTTCTCGTCGTCGACATCGTCCTTGTCCCCTTTGTCGTCTCCCGAGGAGTCGCCATCCAGTCCCGAGCGAATATCAGGAGCGTCCTCACGGAGCGCCTGACCAGTTTTCTTGATGGCTTTTGCGTCGCCGATATCGTACCACAAACCAGATTCTCGATCTTCCTTTAGAAATCGACCCGGGGGATCCATCCCACGGATATCATAGACAATGGCGGCAGCAATGTGCGCTTTCTCCAATTTCTTTGTCGTTGGTGCAAGATATTCCTTCTTTCTGGCGTTGATGACATCTCTGAATTTAATGTTACCTGTATGTGAGTTGATGCGTCCACCACGACCACAAAGGACGTCGTTTTCATTTGGATCTACAATCGGTCCAATTCCCCTAGGTGGTACCGTGAGTTTGGGACGAGGCTGTGCTGTCGATTTTCGACCCATTGTGTTATTGTTCCACAGGGACTCCACCACGACGGCGGCAGCCTGTCGACGTTGACGCTTTCGATTGTACTGTGATGGATCATAGTTGTAATATTGTTGAAAATATGGTGAATGAGGATAAGGAACCGCAGGGTGAGAAACATACGCCACGCCATTGTAGGGATTGGACTGCGGATAGGGGTATCCCGTAACGTTGTTATAGGAACGCCGCATTTCCAGAGATTCAAGCCAAGCGAGATGAGCAAGGAGTGCAGGGTTTTGGTTTGGTTGCATTTTTGTTTGCGTTTTCTTCTTTTTGTGACGAAAACGTCCAATGCGAACCATTTGCCACGGACAATTTCACGGGATTCCAAAGACGACATTTTGTTCTCTTAATGTCGCAGTCCTTAATTAATTTAAAACGATTCAACATGCGTTCCGGGCAACGAGGGGCTTCCCCCCGAGCAGACTCCCCCGAATAACACGTAATCTTTGTTGTATTGCCCATGATGACTGAGAAGGCTTTTACTACCGTGAAACGGCGGAAACCTCCAAAGGATTGTGTGTTCATATCGAAGACTAATTGCAACTCACCGTTTTTCACCCGACGAAATCTCACAACTTCAGTCGCTTTCGAGTAAGAAGCGATTGATGCTGTGAGAAGAAAATGTTGGTTAAGCGGTGGAACGGAGGTATCTCGGCTACCAGGATTCTCGGTCCACAGTCTGCAAGCAACATGTGATGTGATACCGCAAACGAACCATAAAAAAAATTGCAATGCGTTTGCCTTCTGCTGGCGGCAAGCGCGGTGGGCGGGTCTGGGAGTTTCTCTCTGTGTGCGCGACATTGGCTTCGCCCGTAATGGACAGCTCAACTGCGACAAAATCCATTGGTCTCATCAACGCTTGTGTCAGTACACTTTCCATACGTAGGTGGTCATTGTTCCAAATAGCATATCCGCCAATTTATGATCATGAAGATACCTCCAGTTATTGTTCGGAGCATCATCACACGACAAAAATCTGCTCGACTCCAAGCGTCTCGTCGTTTTGGTTCGGTTACCACCAAAACCCACGGGATACATCAAGGTTCCCACACTATTCAAGTTTTGACAAGTTTTGAAGCACGGGCACTTTCCCACCATTGGGAGATTGCCAGTTTTTGAAGTGAATTCAAAAGTGTCGAATTGCCTTTTCCTGGGATAGTGGCAATCATAAAATGATGGATCATGTTTTCTCCAAGCCAACAAAACCATCCTCATGACGAACTTTCGGGAAACGACCATCAATCATTGACCAAGTGCTGTACCGTCACTTGTCGTACATGCATGTATCCAAGTATGCATCGTGGTCGAGCTTATGCCAGTGATTCCTTTACCACGCATGACAATCCGTGGACCCCGTCCCTCCTTTCGTTTATGGATCAAGCGACCACTCCTCAAGCAATGCAATCAGGTCGGTACCTGGAACCCAACAAGATGCACATGTCGCTTCTCCCCAACAGTACTGAGCTGACACTTTCACCTCCAGCAATACATCGCATCACATCGCCCTCTCCACCTTTTCGATATGAATGTATCGGTGATCCTGTACTCGAAATCTTTAGACTGCGCTTACCTCGAGAATTAGTGGGACTTTTGGATGGGATTATTGCTCTCTCGGAACGATTTGCACAGGGCCTTGCTGGAGGGTGGAAGACGTCAGTTTTTTCTCTCACCAAACAAGACTTGGCCTTGCGCGATATTCCTGGAATGGCGCCGTTGATCCGTCCCATATTTGACTACATAATACAGGCTATTCAAGTCTTGTACGGTTGTCGCAGGGTTCTTGTGGATAAGAATCAACCACATATCTTAAAGTACTCGCTAGATTCGCAGCATACAGGAGGTGCGTTACATGATCGAATGTGTCATGACTGCCCGGTACCAATAGAGAGTTTTGGATGGATTTTCTGACCACAATGGCCATTGGTATTTGTTGGCGTTCTTTAACAAACACAGTCCAGCTTCATTATGATCAATGTGATGTTACTGCCAATTTGGTTCTCTCGTCCAGCTGGGATTACGAAGGTGGTGGGTAAGTCATCCATCCCTGTGGTGGTGGTAATCATCATCGCATCACGGAACAACTTGTCTTGGTTCAAAAATGATTTGGTCTCATTTTCACCTTTTTGGACGACGATGATGATGATGATTACATTATAGGACTTATATTCCCGATGCCGGTGGTAGGATTTTTCGATTGGAACAAGGAGAATTCCTCTTGCATCCGGTAAGAACTTTTGGCGAGGGGCATTGTCTTTTCTGCTCTATTGTTGCTCATGATGTATGCATGCCTTGCTCTACGCTTCTTGTGGGTGACCATGTGAACTAATTTCAACACAGGGCTCCTTGGTCCATGGTGGAGTGGATATTCAAAAGGGTACTCGATATCTGATGGTCCTTTTTGCTCATTTGAAATGATTAGCATTCTTGCCTGGCCAAGACCCAGCGACGGATGACAGGACACTTGGTTTTTGGTTGTGTTCTGTACCATGCCTGTAAATATAGTTTGCCTGCCAAGTATACTCAAGAGGAACATGTAAAGAATTGAAACAAAAAACAAGAGGACCAGAGAATCCAGGCCATGAGTCTCTAGAGGAAATCATGGTTCTGCCGATAGCGCTGCGGTTGTCCAATAAATATGTTCAACTATTTCTCTGGTTTATTCATTATATTATTATAGTCATTACCAATGCAAGAAAGAAATTGGTCTTTTTTCTTAAATTTGTTTCTTGTACACTCCTACGGGTAGTCCACTCCACTACGAGTGCCCCAAGACTTTTTAGTACCAGTCCTCATACAGAACTCCCATCTTTCTTCTAGTCTCGTTGGCGTGAAACATTGGGCATGGCTAGTAATCCAGAGGCATCGACACCATGAACGTTTCCTTCTTCATCTTGATTCATGGCGTAGACGGCCGACCCCACCGCATCCGCCACGCAAGCAAACATGCCCTTGGATTCTGCCACTCGTGCACCACCACCAACGCCCATCAACCGTTCCGATTCATCATAGCTACCACGACCATACGATTCTTCTCCCGTCGAGGCGGCTACCAAACCGCGACGAATTTCTGCCGATCCTCTATCCGGAGTTGGTTTGGCAGGTTCGGTGGAGGTGGTTGTGGCGGCGGAAGTTCCCATGAACCAATCGTACCATGATTTTTCCACAGCTTGTCCTTTTTCTAATTTGGCAATTCGTTTCTGGTTGTTACTTCTCAAATCGTTCCTAGCGGCGGCCGTCGAGGAGCCTTGAGTCTGTCCATATTCTTCTGCCTGCAACTTTTCTGCCAATTGGGCATCCGCCGCCAGTTGGGCTGCCTTTTCCATATCTTTTGGCGTGGCCGCTTCCTCTGCCAAGACTGGACTGACGACTTGGCAGGTGGGACAGAACATCAAGGTGGCATCCTTGGTCACCTGCATCCAATTTTGACAATTGAGACATTGAACAATCAATGCCGTACCATCCTGAATCGCCTTTTGCGTCTTCTCCTGACCGTGTAAAGGAACTTGTTCACCAGAACCCAAGTCTACCATGCCCGGCGATACGGCAGCTTTATAGGACGGGGGACTACTAGATTTGGGCTTGGAACTGCTAGTTCGGGCGCGGGATGAAGGTGCCGAGTCATATTGACCCGCCACCTTGGCAACTGCAGCACTACTACGTTGGTCAAATGCCAAGGCCCGCGCTGCTGCACCACTAGAAGTATCGTTGGAGCGTTCTTTCTCAATTTGTTCCATAATTTTGCGTTGCTCTTCCAAAATGGCTTGCCGTTCTGCAGGATCCAGGGCTGCCAAAATATCTTCATCGATTTCTGGTGGTGGAGGAACTGGTGTTGGCATGTCCAATAAATTATGTGTTTCGCCGTAGTGTTGCTGAGTGCCTAGCAAATCTTCAAAGGATGGGGCAGAGGCTTCTGGGGGAGGCATGAATGCCGGAGGTGGCACATCATAAAAGGAATCGATGGGTGGGGGTAAACTGCTGTTGAGAGGTGGTGGCGGAGCAAATTGTGTATCATCAAAGACTGGAGGTGGGACTTCCATGGGTGGAGGCGGTGGCAAAAAATTGGTATCGTAAAATGGAGGTGGGTCGTCCACTCGAGCAGGAGCATCAAAGTCACTTAACAAATCAATTTCTTGTTTAGGCGGTGGTGGAGGCTTCAGCATAGCATTGCCTTGTGCTTGTTGTGTCTTTTCTTTGGCTGCCTTGATGCGAGCCTGTAAAGCAAAAGTTTATCATGAGACTAGACCAAGGTATCTTGCAGGCGTGACTCACTGGGATCAAAACACGATCCAGGGGAGACAGTTCCGAACTTACCAACAATGCCGTCTTGCCACTCTTGATGGAAGCGTCTGGCGCCGCAGGAGGGGCGACAGCAAAAGGCTTGGAGACTTCGACAGTTGGCGCCGGTGCCGGCACTGGTGCTTGACTGGCGTTGGTAATTAGTTTGAGTCGTCGTTCCAGGTCTTCGACACTCGATAATTGAGGGACCGGTGTAGTAAAGGCAGGAAGACTCACTTCTTCCTGCGTCTCTTGGGGCTTTGACATCATCATGATTATGCTTGGCTGTATTACGGTATTCCTCCGGACAGGCTAGAGGTGGCACTGATAAAGTTGCCGTACTGTTCAAGTTGACTGGCGTTTTGGATGCAGATGCTCACGTTTCTGAATTTCCTCAGTCATGTTCTTCAGCGGTCATCGTTTCTCGCGAGCAACAAAACACGCGATGGGACGAAATACCGGTAATAGGTCGTTTCACGACACAAGGTGCGCGTTGTTCTCCCACCTCATTCGGGAATCGAAAGGAACGCAACCGTTTGGACCGAGTGAGTCGTACGAAAAGGCGATCCTGTGCAGGAGGGCCATTGAAATCAAACTAGTCGAAATCGAGCGCGCCGGCAGAAACATTCAAATCACAGTTCATCTACTGGCGGCAAACGCAAACTGCACTGTTCCAAACAACAGAAAAACAGCAGCAGATGACATGGAAATGGCGACGACAAATTATGCTCATACGTTGATCTGATTTCTTTCGAGTTGTATTGTCTCTTGTTGTACCTTTTTTTGATTGAGTTTGTCTACCAGAACTTGAATGTCACAAGATTGCAGCAACGATGAACCATTCCAATCATCCTAGCACTCCAGCAGCGCCGATCATGATGCCTCCAATATCACAACGAAGTCGACCGGGTGGTGGTGGTAGTGGGTCCCTGGCCATTTCCTGCAATCGATGCCGAAAACCACTCAATACAACCGTGTTTGTATGTGCATGTGATTGCGCCTTTTGTGAAGGTGCGTGAGAAGGACCTTTGTGTGTCTTGCTGCAGCATCATGGGTCCAAGAAAGCCATTCCATGCCCGAGATCGAAACGATTGACTGTGAACGTTTGACCAAGTTCTGCGCGTGGTGTTGATTCCAACCTTCAAACAAGCTCGATCCACTCTAACGTTTCTTACACTTTTGCGAATTCCGATCCTATTGCTCGTCTCCGCTGCTAGAGTGCACGTATAACCATTTCAATTCCAGTTCGAACTGTCCTGTGTGCCACAAGGTTTTGTCGGAACATGATTTCATGGAACTGGTTGTTGCTGACCCTTCAGCAGCGCAAGCGAGTACCAAAACATCACACTTTCAAAGTCTTTTCACAAAGCAAAATGCTGAGAGTCGAACGTTGCCCTTTCAAGACTTGTGCGCACGAATGCTCAAACAACAAGACGACTGTCGAGCAGGAACCAAGTTCCTTATGAAACAATTCCTCGTCGAAACGGCAAAACAGGGACAGCGATTCCAACAAATCCTCAAAGCATTTGAAACCCTAAAGCAAGAACACACTGCCCTCAAACAGTCGCACAACTCACAAAAAATGAGATATGAAAATGCCATTGAGACGCTACAACAACAGCTCGCCTCGGCCAACAAAAAGATGGAAGAAAAGGATCGACAGCTATATCAGTTCCGAAAACTTCATGATCAGATGACACCTGAATCACCCAACCAACAGCATCCTCCTCGTAGAGTGTCAGGAGAGAACGCCCATTCTGGCAACAATGTGCCAGAATCTCGATCGCATTCACATGCTCCTCCAATGCAGGGATTCATGATACAGAAGGAGGCTCAAGAGCGAGCTCGGCAACTTGCACTGCAAGCCAACCAACACCGACAACCAGTCTTGGGAAACCAACGACCAAGTAATCCCTATTCAACTCCAAGATCGAGCGGGAGCCAAGGATCAGGAAGTGCAGGAATTCGAGATTTGTCTTCAACGTCGGTCTATGCCTTCTCATCAGGGGCGGTGGGTGACCTCAATGGCAAACGCCGCCGAGCCATGTCTCCAAGTCAGGCATTTACCATGCAGCCTCCTGGTAGCTATAGCGTTGCTCGAGGACCTAGCAATTATTTTCAGCAACCACCAGGAGGATATTCTAGTGGTAGACACTGAAGCACACTTGACCTAGCAATCCTGTTTTTCCTGGTGCCAACCTTTTCCAAATATGATTGTGGGGCAAAATACCGGTACTAACGTTAGTGAGAGAATCTGAGGACATTTCATATCGTTCCTTCTGTTCATGGTGCATGAGCCGTAGTTGTTGGATGAGATGAGCCAAGGGTGCGATTGTCGGGCCATTCGTAAGCGTTTGCTAAAATTTCCTCCCAGCCGCATATATCGATTCAGAAAGAGTAATTTGTGTGCATGGTTCTGTTTCTACTAACAGTTTCGATTGATCTTTTTTTTTCTTTGAGATAGTTGTTTTGCCATTTTTATTGAAAGGATGACTCGTCCTCATTGGAGAGTAACCCTCCATCGGTAGTTTGCTCCTCCATGGGAACTTTGTTGGTGGTGGGTAACTCTTGAAAGGAATCAAAACGATCCAATTCGGCTCGTATCCTAGCTTCTGCCTGCGTATCACCCAGTCGCCGGGCAATTTCAAGGGCCTTGGTCAATTTATGAATTTCAAACCCTCGTTCAATGTTGTGCGTAACTCGGGTCGAGGATTGACGCAAATTGGCCACTGTCGTTCTTTGAGGAAACATACGATTCAATCCTTTCACTTCGGTCACATAGGGTACCGACTCGGCATGTTCCAATACAATCGGAGCCTTGTATCGCAAGGCCAAGGCAATGCTGGTAAATAATGCCGATGTCGTTGGGTCATAATTGTAGGTAACCGCCTGGATCAAATCGTCCGTGGCAAGTAAGGTTATGGGTCCCATCGATTTGACATTACATTTGAGAGTACATTGCCATTTACTGCTGTCATCACCATCACCAACAACATGAGACAAGACCAGTTCATCCAACGCCACTTGAGGTAATTGAGTTCGCGATTGAAGCCAAGGATGGGCATCGGCAAAACTCAAGAGGGAATCATCTTCTTGACCACTTCCTGCAGTTGCCGCTGCAGAACGTCCTTGTTTCAAACTTGCATGGACCATCTTCAATACCTTTTGTTGAACATCATCCAAAAACAATTGTGGAATCGATTCACAACTCAATACTACCAATTTGGCCAACGTCTCGGGAGGTAATATAGCACCCGCCATGTCCACCCCCGATAGTAATTGAATGATTGTCAACGACTCGGGTGAGGTCGTCGCATAGGCATCTTGGGGGTCACACGTAACGGCCAGAGGAATGGTACCCTTGGTCGATTCCAATAACACAAAAAATCCTGGTGGTGCCGAAGAAATGGAAACGCCCGCCAATGCCAATCGTTCCAAGGCGGAAACCTTATCTTCCTTCTCATTACTAGTATCATCATTACTATTGAAATTCAAAATCCATCGATGATGATGATAACATGTAGAGCCTTTGGATGGTTGTAATGACACAAATGCTCCCACCATCTCCATTTGAATAACCAATGAAACAATGATACAAAACACTATTGGTTGCATTATTATTGTCCAATCTCGCTGTATTACAGGCAACGATACTCGAAAAATGAAAGGTTAAGCCTCAAAAGCCGACGTCAAAATTGCAATGGGTATTCTTTTTGTCCTTTTTCGTGATGTGCTCCAAGAACCCGTTTCGTGATGATGGATGGGGCACCAGATGGCCGCCATGGTCGTGTTCTCATCCATCCAGACAGCAGACTTTCAAAAGATGAGACTCTTTGAACCAATCAAAAATTCTGTCAGAATGGAGACGTCATGCACCCGAAGTTTGGCCAGAAGCGCCTGTGCATGTATGTCATACCAGGTACCAGGCAACAGGTTCATAGTTCATAGAGTACATAGGTAGAAGAAGGTGTAGGTACTCAGGTACCATGTACCTGGTACACCTTGGTGTTTGGCATCATACTACCTGGTACGCTCGTACCGGAAAAAAATGTATTTTGGCTATATTACTAACTTTACAGTTAGTATGTCCTGGGGCAAGAGTTGAATCGAACCATCGAGGTGTTCAACGATCCAGTCAAAAGAAAATTGTCTCTTACCTAGGCTGGCAGCCAAATGAGTGCAATCAACAAAATTGTATATTAATAAACTTGGGTGGAAAATGCCTCAACTGGTAATCTGTGTTGTCAAATAGCAACAAGCTCAAAATCTAACTGTTAATGAGACGAGCAAGTACTTGCACCGTTGGTTGCTCGATTGGTTTCCTTTTCACTTGGCGTTATTATTAGCAATTGCATTGTTGACTTGAACCAGTAGAAGTGAAAAAAGGCGAACTTGCTATCGGGCTATGGCGCGTTGGTTCGATCTCTGGTTCTACCTTTCGTGGCATCTTGAAAGCGGGGAGGGGTTAAATAGATTTCTTCATCAAGTGCTTCTTGTTGTCGAACTCTTGATATAAGAGATCTTCTTCACAAAGGTTGCAGTTACGGGTGACCTTAATTCAGGGTACTTGAAACGAAATCCTGCCACCTACCAAGCGAGATAATTAGAATCTCCGCTACAAATTTGACGAGCCAAATTTTGACAACCTCAACTTCGGCTCCTGATGGCTGGAATTCTCCCTGTCAATCATCATACCCGGTATCAAGTCAACGTTTCTTTACGTGACATTAGGTGCCATCAGCAACATAGAAAGTCGTCGCACACAGATGTAATGAACGCTGTGTTGTACAGAAGCAAGATTACTTCAGTAGTAAAATGTAACATCGTAGTCCAGACTAGTGAAAAAATTACCGCTAACTAGTTTGCTTCCCATGCTTTACTTAGATTAGAAAGGCATCACCATGCTATTCTGTGAGAAAGGCAATGAAAGTAAGCTGAAATTCAGTTCGTAACCAGTTTCGGGATCTTTTATCAGCTTTCCCATTGATTGATCTGTCAGACTTGGTGCAGTATCATAGGCCATGTGTGCCGAAATAGCATCTGCAGTTCCCATGGCCTTTGCGAACTTTCTTGCACACTTAGATTGCTCTTCTGATATTCTCCGTAATACCTCCTGTCTATCGTTTGACGTAATCCCTTGTGCCAGTGCATACTGTGCCAACAAAACTGAACCAATAGCATCATTCCTCCTTCGGACTGCCTCTTGTCCCACAAAAGGGACGGCAACTTTTTCCAAGCCTCGAGCACATTCGCCACTCGCTGCATTGTGTTCCATATTCGTTAGAAATGCCAAATGTTGCGCACAGTGATCCGAAAGGGACAAACCTTGCCAATCATCATCTACTGTACAGCTAGCGTAGGTCGAAGCTAGCGCCTCTGTGTAATCCTTGACTTTGCTATCGACTGAACACCGGTACGCCAAAGTACTCGCAAAGGAACGAGCATTCTGTATATTTTCTTGAAAGTATTGCTTTTGGTACCATGCCGTCTCTTTCTCTTCTTCCGTCATCGCCGATGATGGACGAAGAGTCTCCATAACTCGAACTTCTACCTCCCCCGCATCCCTACTGCAGTCAGCATCAAATCGCACTCTCTTCCTAGGTGGCTTGGCCTGGTAGTCCTCAACAATTTTCTCATAACATCTCTTTCTAATGAAAGAATCCATACTAGTTCCGAATTCGCTTGTGGCAGAGTCGTTTTTATTAGCATCAGGAGTCATGGTGGAAACTTATTTTGTGGCCTCTTGGGAAACTGCAATTTGTGATGAGGTGGGGATCTTTGTTTCCTGTTATATTTCAGGAACTTCCATGCAAATTGTGCTTCAAACACAAAGGTTCCCCACTTTTCGGTGAATCTCAACAAGACAAACCATCGGACTTTTCAGAGGGGGCATGTTTCCGAGTCAGCGCTATAGAAGAGTACTTTTTCTTCCGGAATGTCAAGATCCGAACATCGCCAGTTCCCTTAAGTAAACCGTCCCAGTGAGCACATTTCGAGTCGTAATTCTCATTGCCCTTTACCTCGAAACGGAAGCCATTGATGTTTAAGTGATAGAGTTGCACGACGCTTCTCAATTACATGATGCAATTGAAAGAAGGGGGGGAGATCAGAGTCAGGATCTGGGACTTCAATGATGCCCTATGTGAACCAAAATCGTTCCCATGGAGCTTCCAGGGAGCGAATAGAAGGATAGAAGGGAAGCAAACCTTTCTCCACTTGAGACCACGTCACGAGGTTTCGGGAGGCAGTACAATCAAGCCAAGCTTCAAGATGTCAACCCTCGGTGCCACGCACGTCCATGTCTCTTACTCCGTTTGTTGCGGTCATTCGAGTCCAAGATTCGGAATGCCAATTTTCAAGACTTCAATAATCAAAAACAAGAACAACTGTGGGACTCCTGATAACATGTTACCGTAGAATCTAGAGCAAAGGCGATCCAATTCCCGGCAAAATAATGGAGACAAGACGATCCCCCGATGTAGCGCAGCGAGTGATTGGAAGTTCACTGTCAAAGGCTGCTCAGCAGAAACATTTTACTCCGACTATACTTGATGCGGTCAACTCTAGCATTCCTATAATAGTTCGCTACTCACAGTTAGTTCCTAACAGTAAAATTTTTTCTAGTTATGATCGACACAAAGGAAAGTGCCACTTCTCTTGATGATCCCTCTCATCCTTTTGTGAGAATAAAGTGATGGCAACCTAGTCGCTACGCTTGACTTTTTTATACCCATATGCATTTGTTTCCTAGTTTTTCAGATTATAATCATGGTGCTGTCCTGCATGCCCGCCAACACTTCAAGGTTCCAAAAAAAACTTGTATTTGGTGTCATTACCAATGCTTTCTCTCATCCTAGTAGTAGCCCATCACTTTCTTTCTTTTCTCGTTCATTATATACTCAAGTTTTCGTCGATTTGTGATTGTTCTCGTCGATATTGAGCAATATCTACGATGCTGGTCAAGACAAAACCATGCCGTTGGCAAAATCGTTTCAATTCGGGTAGTCGAGCCATTTCGGTTGGATTTTCCTCGGAAACAATCTCACAGAGAATACCCGAACGTCCTCGGCCTGCTAAAATGGCCAGGTCTACTGCCGCTTCTGTATGTCCATCTCTCTCCAAAACTCCACCGTCTCGAGCTCGAAGGGGAAAGATGTGACCTG
Source organism: Nitzschia palea (assembly GCA_019593585.1). Classification (NCBI taxonomy): domain Eukaryota; phylum Bacillariophyta; class Bacillariophyceae; order Bacillariales; family Bacillariaceae; genus Nitzschia; species Nitzschia palea. The sequence goes on along the minus strand of SWEM01000008.1, from coordinate 155,822 downwards.
GTCGTGAAAAGTCAGAAGGCTTGGTGTTGGGATCTGCCAACAAATTTACCGTCTTGGCACGATCGGCGGCGCTGATACCAGTTGTAATTCCTATACAAGGACGAAAAGTAATAATATTAGAGATGCGGTTCTTTTCCATTTTTCCCCATGGTTTTCCTGTGGGTAGTCTACGTACCATGTTCTCGGCTGGCATCGACAGTAACGCTGAAGGCGGTGCTCTTGGGGTCTTCATTGTTGACAACCATGGCCGGTAATTTCAGTTCATCCATCCTCTTTCCTTCCATGGCAATGCAAATAACTCCACTCGAATATCGAACAATCTTGGCCATATCAAGGGGAGTACATGCTTCCGAAGCCATGATCAAGTCTCCTTCGTTTTCACGATCCATGTCATCGACGACAACCACCATTTTGCCATCTCGAACAGCTGCAATAGCATCCTCGACTGACTGACGACCAAAGCAATAACCATCATCATGAGCAGTAACACCAGCTTCCTCCTCCTCAGTACTTTCAATTCCATCGACCGGTAGGAGTGTACCGTTTTGCAAGGAGACTTGAATAGCATTGGCAGCCATTTCTTCTCCTTCGGTGACATATTCTTCAGCCAAGCTCATGCGTTTGGGGATCATGTTTCCATTCCTAACAAAAAGAGGTGAAAGATTGGTATGTGCCATACGTTGATGCTTGGCCTCCAAGTAGCGATGATTATAGGGATTGGTCTTGGGGACGACCATGGGAAGGGTTTGTGAAATCTCCACACCAAGTGCACGTAGTCTATGAACCTTGCGAGGGTTGTTGGTCATGAGTTGGATGCTACCGATTTTCATATCCTTGAGAATATTCGGAACGGCACCATATTGACGGGCGTCCTCCGGAAAACCCAAGTGCAAATTGGCATCGACTGTATCCATTCCATCATCCTGCAACGCATATGCAGCCACTTTGTTGGCCAATCCAATGCCTCGTCCTTCTTGCTGCAAATAGATGATAGCACCACCATTTTCCGCAATGTATTCCAAAGCCATTTTCAATTGTTCCTTGCAGTCGCAACTGTTGTAGAAGTCGAACAAAGAAAAAGAGCCAAAAAAGGGGGGCAATGTTTAGAATGATGTCAACATTCAGAGATTAAAAAAGAGTATAACTTTTAAGAGTAAGAGCGCAAAACGTACCGTTTGCTTCGAAAGACTTCCGAGGTCAAACATTGATCATGAATGCGAACGGGGACATTTTCTCGGAATCCACCATTGATATCCCCAAAGGGTGGTTTGTCGGTGGCATAAATGACACAAGGTTCATTGCCTGTGAATTCGTTGGAGGCTTGGGGGGTGCGGTAGGCTCGCAAACGAAATTGGCCGACATCGGTGGGGAGGTTGGTTTCGGCCACAAAGGTGGCAGGAATAGGAACATCCATTAAATTAGCATCCTCGACCCTCCTTTTGGAGCCGACTCCATTCTTGTTGTTTCTGTTGTTGTTGTTGTTGCTGCCATTGGAGGTTTTATGAACGCCATTGGTTCGCTTGGTGACAAAGGCAATCGTATCGGTGGCACCTCCATTGATTGTCTTGCCATTCAAGCCGTTCAAAGCATTCTTTCCAGCGGTAGTAGAAACTGGTTCATCATTATCATTCAATCCACCCATACTTGCCGTTGAGGATCGAGGGACTTGTAAGACACAAGTCAAACTTGGATTGGGAGACTTGGTTCCCTCGGACCCTCCTCGCATCCAAAGCGAACGTGGTAGAAAGCTGGTGGAGCTGCTTACCAAAGCTTCCGAGGAACAACATCCTACCAAGGAAAAGCTTAGAAATGAAATTAGAAAGGGTGATAATAATATTCGGCGTGAGCTTCGTTTGGCGGGGCCTTGAGGAGTATTCGACCGAGATGCAGCAGCAGCAGAGGTTGTGGCAGGAGGTGCCGCCGACGGTGAGTAAAAGGCGTGGGTAGAATTCATGTTGTTGCTCATTGGGAGTAGCTTGCGGCAAGAGAACCGTTAGTCGAGTTGAGTATATTTGGAATTAAAAAATGAGAGATGGCTGCTGTATGGGAACACGGTTGGGTGCCTTTGGTCGGTCGGGAACAAGATGGAACAACACCGACGGCTCGTCGGAAAAAGCCTCTCAAACCTAACTTGATACTGCGAGTGTTTTTTTCTTTTTGAAACCACCAATGTTGCGGTGGGTAACAAAAAAGTGTTGACAAGAGAGGAGGATGTAAATCAAAGCCTTGAATGAAATTGTCAAAGAAGAAATGGCAAGTTTTGGGCTCACGACTGTTCCAACAAATTACACAACACAAGTGCTACCGTTCGACGATTCTCGTTCCTCGTTGACCCATTCTTCCTCCGTCGGATCGACCCAAGGTCCTGCGTCATCCTACGGGATGATGATGGGCGTGGTACGCTTGGCCTGGTACAAAATTTTCTGCCCGACCTGCTTTCGTGGTGGTGGTCCCTCCATCAATACATGCATTTGATTGGTCCAATCCCGTGTCATCGATGGCTCCTTCGTCATCGCTGCGCAATCGCACCACGGGAAGTACCAGCTGGAATCACAGCATGGGATCGTCGTGTGTTCGCGAAGGACAAAGAACACGGGGTCGCGGGTGCACCAAAAAGGGTAGAGTGCCTTCGCCACATGGAGGGCACGCAACGAACGTACGGTCCGTACTTGCGAATGGCCTGCCGGAAGAAGCAAAATCTTCGCCCTGCGAAAGGTCCCAAAAGCCGCTCCAAACGTCTTTACCGTTATATGGGGAAACGAATGGGTCATCCAAAGAACAGCCTGCCTCTAGGCCTTACTTATGTACCGTGCTTACCTACCTTGTACTAGATAGTAGACTAGATCTACTTTCATGAAGAGAATCAAGATACAGGATACTATATTAAAAGGAAAGTAGTTTGGTAGTAGCATAAAGTCATGAAGAATGACAAGTTGGAGCGTGGATGTCATGACGTCTATTCGATGAGTAGAAGTAAGTCACCGGTTGTGAATCTGGCCACAACAACAATCAATGGCAAGACAGAGGTTGTTTGTCTTCCGCGAAAAGTAAAAAAGAAGGAAAGTATTGCAGGGTGCGTGTGGCTTGTCCATCTACCACTTGCCTGTGCACATGTCAAAGACGGCTTCAATCAAGTCACTTCCTCGCTTGACCACGGCCTTTTCCATGCTTTCGGCATAGGGCACTGGTGCGTCGTCCATGCACAAACGTCGGACTGGGGCATCCAACAAGTCAAAGAGTTCTTCGGATACGGCCGCACTAATGGTCGCACCAACTCCTCCACTCTTGGTAGATTCATCCAAAATAGCCAACTTGTGAGTACGGCTCAAACTTGTGGCAATAGTCTCCATATCCAAAGGCTTCAAGGATCTCAATTCAATCAAGTCGACATCAAATCCTTCCTCTTGAATGGATTCAATGGCCATCAAAGATTCCTTGACACCATGGAGGTAGGTCAAGACGGTGACTGCCTTGCGACTCTTGACTGCTTCATCCGATGCCTTGTGGAGAAGAGCCGCCTTGTTCAAGGGCATGCACTGGCCAAGGTCGACCGGACCCTTGGATTCCTTCATCATCTTGACGGGAGCAAACAAAAAGCAGGGACCGTTATCACGAATCATACTCTTGGTCAAACCATAGGCAGCGGCCGGTGAGGCAGCAGTACCAATCTTGAGTCCTGGAATACCCATCACATAGGCATGGAAGGGTTGCGAGTGCTCGGCACCCAAGGCTTGGTTGGGGGCCGTTCCTCCGGCACCAATAATAGTCATGGGCATGTTGAATCGACCACCGGTAGTGGCAAAGGTGTTGCCGGCAGAACTGATTTCGGCCATGCCGTAAATACCAAAGTTGGTATTCATCAATTCCACAATGGGGCGGTATCCGTTCAAGGCTTCACCAAGAGCCTTGCCAATAAAGTGTCCCTCATCAATAATTTCATCGGCGGCACGTCCCTTGCCATAGGTTTGCTGAGTCAACTTGGGAATATCATACGAGGATCCCGCTTGCAAATCTTCGGCGTGGATGGTGGTGGTAGGATCTCGAAGCATTTCTTCGTGAATGGCCAAGTTAATGGCGTCACCGATTGAGATTTCTCCAGCCTTGGCCTTGGCTTGAAGGGCGTCAATGTGGTCTTGGATGACCTTCATTTGCTCGGGAGAAATAGTTCGGGCATTGACCGCATCTGCAAAGGCCGGTCCTTGACGAAGGTTGTAGTCCGTATCGGGAACATCCGGGAATTCCAATTCCTTGGCCAGTTCCACAGGGGGCATGGGAGATTGTTCGGCAAACTCGACACTCTTCTTGACTTCTGCCAAAACTTCCTTGCGGGCTTGCTTCAATTCTTCTTCCGTGAACATACCGGCAGCGATCCACTTGTCTTCAAATCCCTTGATGGGGTCTTGGGCTTGACGGGCCCATGCCTTTTCTTCCTTTCGGCCGCGTTCGTGCTCGGGATCGGCGGGAGAGTGTCCATTGAAACGATAAGTGTGAACTTGAAGAATGGCCGGTCCTTTGCCGCTGCGAATGTAGTCAATGACTGCTTTTCCTCCCTTGGCCACATCGACCGCATCCATACCATCTACCAAAAGACCAGGAACTCCATAGTGCTTTCCTTGTTGGTACACATTGCTGTTTTTGGCAATGTCGGGAGTAAAAGTGTTAATAGCACGACCATTGTCAATTACCAGCAACAACAAGGGGAGGTTGTCCTTGGCCGCCGAGTTGAGTAATTCGGCCGTTCGTCCATTTTGAGCACCACCCTCTCCAACAAAGACCACGGCAATGCGATCGTCAGTGGAGGGAGGAGGAACATCTTGCTTTTCAAACGTGGCATCATCCGAGACACCCAGCTCTCGGTCCAAGAGAATACTCTTGGCCGCACCGGCAGCATACGGAAGTTGTTCGCAAACCAAGGCCCAACCACCCTGAAAGTAGGTTTCGCGATCAAAAATGTGCATGGATCCACCCGCACCACGGCAAGTACCGGTATCCTTCATGAACAATTCGGCCATGACTGCTCCAGGATCGACACCCGAGGCAATGGCGTGGGTGTGCTCACGGTAATAAGAAAGCTTCTTGTCTCCCTTCTTAATGGCATATTCGACCAAGGCAGGGATACTTTCTTGACCATTATCCAAGTGCATGAAACCTCGAATCTTTCCTTGCATGTATTGTTGGTTGCAAGCATTTTCAAAGCCACGAGCCATTTGCATAGCACGATAAATTTTCATCAATTCGTCCTTGTTGGTGTCCAACGTTTCATATGCGGCAATATCGGCCGCCGTGTAACCAAAGCTTTCCATTAACTATTGTCCCACAGAAAGGTCCATGGTTAAGAATGAACGGTAGATTTTCATGATGCAAGAACAACAAGTCACTCCACTCACCTGAGTTGAGACATCCGTCCATGGGAGATTGATGGGTGGTCTCATGACAGTTGGTTCATCGGCTTTCTGTCATCAATAATGGACAAATTTTAACGTTAGCGCACCAAGTACGTCGTCGGAACTGTGGTGTCCAAAAGTCAGTTTCTCGTTACTCACCCCATTGACTACTTGAGTCTCGACAACCGTCGACATTTGCAAAAATGACGAAGCTCCAACATGTTTGCTAGGAGCAATTCTGGATGGTCCACTGTTGTTATATGCCAAGGCAATCAAAACGTACGTCAGTAAATAATCACAATAACATTTCCATTTCCATCTCCATTTGGACATCACATTTTTTCCATATCCTGAACACTGTGCGATTTGTCGTGCAATCATGCAACAGAGGAAAGTCAAGCATCTATATCTGATGTCGACATTGCAACTTACGTGAAGGCCGCAGCAGTTGCTAGGCATACAGCGAGAGCAGTGGATGTGAATTTCATTGTGTTGTTGATGCACTGTAGTCGCTGTTAATGGATGAAGAAGAAAATTGAGCTCAGAAGAAAAAAAGACTTTTTCCTGTTCAATCGTTCGATACAGTTGTGCAAGAGTATCGACGTCTTGACTTCTGGCGACCTGTCCAAGGGTTCGTTGTCGTCGTCGTCGCCGTCGTCACCGCCAAGTTTTTCATCCGATGAAAGGAAGGAAAAAAAGACATAGAGATAGCCGGTGGGTGTGATGTGATGGGGGGAAATACGTGGTGAAGTTGTCAACGTCGACAGTGGTAGAAGCGGACTGTCCGTCTGGATCGTCCAAACGTCATTTATTCTGGCTGCCTGTCCTTGTGTGACGTGGGCCTTCAAGTGGTTGGTTGGCCTGTCCCGCAGGGTTCATGTGGCCAATGAAAATCAATCCTTCAAACTGGACCGTTATTGGGTATCCAAAAGTTGTCGACGTCCCATCGCAGTCACTCAAGAACTTTTTCTTGGTATCTTTCTTTTCTTGTGTGATGTGTATCTTTTGAATTCTGATAAGAGATGGATGTGTCTTCCATTGACAACTACCGGTAGTCGATTCTTATGTTATTCATACTATTCAAGTTTGTACCCACAAGGCGTTACCCGATGTAATATAATTGACACATTTCGGACAATGGAATCGATTAAGAAAGTAGCAACAATCATCACGTACGAGCGATGGTGTCAATATTCTGTATCACCTACCAAATGGACTGACTGACATCGGCTCGACGGACAAAATTCAACCTCCATACAAGCAATGAAAGTGAAGAGCAAAGAGAATTCACCCAAACCGTTCTGCACATGGGAGATTGGAACGAGCGTCACTTTGGTTGAACGAATCGGTCTTGGTTTACGGATACAAGGCTGACATATTCCTGCCAGGGACACAATCAACCAAATTGAACTATACGTTTTTGTGAAAACCTGAGGTGTCTATTTTTGCTTAGCAGGTACCACGCGGCGCGTCTACTCTTTTTTCTAAAGTTAGAAAATACCAAAGGCAGTGGTGACGGCAAATACCAAAAAGAGTGTCCCTCCAATAATTCCAATGACTTTTTCCGACAGATATCTAGCGACCACAGCTCCTCCGATCACTGCAATCCCCGTTGCTACAGCATGCGCGGCAGTTGCTCCTACAGCGACACTCACTGGATTTTGGGCAGCGGATAGGGCAATCGTTGATAGAAACGATCGATCACCAAATTCAGCAGCAAATACCAGTCCAAAGATGCTAGCAATTCGAGCACTGAACATGACAAGAGAGAGCGAGAGAGACTCCAAGGCATGAGAACACGACAACCATAACACACTTCAATCAACCAATTCGGATACTACATCACGTACGCAACGGATGTTTGCTTGGAAGCATCATTGGCCTCAACCTCTTCCTCTGCTTCCGCTAGTTCTTCGTCCATGACACTAGTGTCACCATCCAAAGCTAATGCCTCCTTCAAAGTCTTGATTCCAAAAAAGGCAAATGCCAAGACGGCAGCAACATCATCCAGGGGAATACCGTTCGCTAAACCAGCAGGAACGGCATGAAATACTTGTCCAATCACGACAGAGATGACCGTCATTACCGCCAAAGCGCTGACGGATCCAATGAACGAAATAAGTCGAGATGTTTTCATGGCCAACAGTCCTGCAATGAAAAACGTCTTGTCACCGATCTCACTCAAAAATACTAGAGAAAATGCTTGATAAAATCCAGTTTCGGCAAAGCCCGCCAACCATTCGTTGGTAGATGTTGCAACAGCGGTAGCTCCACCCGATAGTGATGCCACATCCAAAGCATGACTTGCTCCAGGGAATGCGGCTAAGCCTACCAACGCCAAGGCCGTACTCGCCAACAATGCCGTCGCCGCAGTATTTCTAGGAGTGATCAATCCCAGCAAGGAAGAATTCTTTCGAGAACTACTGTTACTCTGCTCTAACGTTGGTTTCAAATCCTTGATGTGTCCCATATCCGACGATGAAATTCGGTGCGTGAATCGTGGTGCCCCAAGTCGTGATGAGAACTCTACTCTGTGTGTCATCGAAGTTGAGGCAGGACTGGAAGAAAAACACAAGGGTGCAAACAAGAACAACAAGAATAACAATGAAGATACAAAATCATTGAGTTCCAAGAGTGCAGCAATCATGTATATCGAGCTAACCATGATAAAGCTTACGAAAAGGCCGTGGTAATGTGCATATTGGCAATTGCCATCATCACCCCAAGGCAAACCATTGTTGGGTTCTTGAAAAAGAACTTCATGATTTGTGGACAAGTAAAATGAGGCTAGGGAAAAGAATCGAATATATCCAGGAGCAGAATGAACTCTATCGGGATCGATCCCGCTGTTGGAGACACTACTGGTACTTTCTGTGTCATGGTCTGGCTTCCTGCTTGGGAAACCCCATCAATTCAAGGATTCGCAGGATCTGATGAGACTGCGCATCTAGCCAACACGGATGTGATCGGAAACACGTGGATGACGTTTTTGGCTTTTTCGGAAGGGGGAAATCCAGACGGTGGTCTGATCGTCTGCCGTATGATCTCCTGGTCCAACGGAACAAACGATAAGACGTTAACATTAGGGTTGAGTAATTAACAACACACATTGCATTTTGGCTCCATGAAACCGAAATCGAATTGTGCCCTACGAAATGTTCGATATGTCCTTTCGCTAGACGTACCCATTGTACGAGTAGTATCAGCGAAAGTTTATTCTTCATGATGGAGCTCCAGGTATGTTCGTAATTATTCCATATCAGGGGTTTAGAGGTAAATGTGATCTAAGTATTCTTTGGAGACGTTAAGCCAAAGTTCGGCCACCATAAATTTGGAGAGAATGGAAATTTCTCGACATTGCCAAAACAGCTTTGCAAGCGGGTATTGAAAGAGATTACCGACACCGCTGCTGTAAGAATGATCGAGACTCTTGGGGACGTATCGGTTGAGGAGCCTCGTGCTTTTGTAGGCTCGTATGGAAAAGACACAAGACGAAATCTTGACGATGGCAAAACTGAGAAGCGAGGGGCATTTGCATTCACGACACTTCTGGCAGCACATTCCAGTGAGGTCGAGGACGTCAAATCCGTATCCTTTCATCCAATTGATGAACCTTTACTAGAATCGTCGACAACTGCCCAAACATGTCCCTTTCGAAATGTTCAAAAAGGGAAACACCGATTTGTTGATACAAAATCTCGCTTTTCAGATGACACTCTGAGCGTAAGCGATTATTCATCCATCTACATCTCCTTTGATGCAAGAGATGATTGTGATGTGAAAGTCGAAGACGAGACATTGCCAAGAATTCCTTCAAGACGACGGCTTCAACTACGCAATCGACGAGATTCGGTGGAGGCAACCAGTCAGCCTCCTACAGTTCTTCATTTTCAGAAAAGTACATGTGATCAAAATATCGGAATTTCGTTGGCCACATCTACAGCTTATGATATGTCAGCTTGTGACGGTGCTGCAAATATCGGAAATTCTATCTTGACGGGTGATGACTGTGAAGATGAAGGGCTCCTTTTGCTGCCTGGAAGTAGAATAACACACAGGTCCAGTCAGCAAAAGCCAAAATTTCTTCGGCGACGCGGCCGAAACCCTTTTCCAGGTCTAGCTTCGATGCACTTCCACATTAGAAGAAAAGCAGCTTTCGATACCAGTATTGTCTACCGAAAATGCAGAGGTAAGGGACGTGATGCAGGTCTTGCCACCGACACGCCCTATTCCCGAACTTTGCCCTCGAGGTCCATTGTTTCTAGAACAAGGGGAAGAAAGACGAGAAACGGAAAGAAAACCCACAGTCAGGTCCCATCATTGGGATATTTGGATATACAAGCGCGGTACAAGAATGCAGTCTCTAGGGGTGGCGAGCGCCGTGATGACATGGCATATGCCAAGGAAACCATCCCTGCTGACGACAAAGCTTCAGCATCTAGCGTTGTGGTTGATACCCTACGGGCTCCTTTGGATGCTCCATTGAGCACACTGTATGAAGACGATGACGAGGATTCTGAAATTTTGTCAACAGTGTCCTCCTTTCTCCAGCTTAGTGCTGGAAGATCGCAGATCAACTTTGACAACCGCAAACTCAATCAACCGAATTCACTGTACCCTGGCTTCTCGAACCCTGACGAGACTGATGACGAAGGAACGTTGCTTGGCGAAAAACTGTTGGACACATCTACCTCTGAAAATGAGTCCACCGCTTCGCAAGGTCGTTCATTGAGAGAAACCTTGAGCAAAGTGGGCGCTGCGAGAAAAAATTCCTACAGTCCGTTATGCAAAAGGATGCTACTAGAAAAATCTGATTCTTCCAGTGGGGAAGAGTCAGAGGAGCTGGATTTCCAGCTGGATAATCAGTTGCACAGTGGACAGGTCAAGGGCGAATCACATTTGGTTCAGTGTCAAACTGGAAAACGCGAAAACGTTTCACTTCCCATCCAGCAACAGAATCGTGTACAACCAGTATCCCCTGCAGATGTCAAGAAAGAGTCAACAGCGATGAGCTTCCTAAAGCAGCAGGCAAAGCGAGACAAGAAAAAATTCAAAAAAGATTCATGTCAAGTCAACAACCAAAATCGAAAAAATAACGTTACACAAGAGGTCGTCCCCATAAAGGACATCTACAGTGGTGAAAATGGCCTTCTTTCAAGCACCTATGCACACGGCACTCATAGCAACAATCCCAAAAGAACTGATGATAATGTCGGAGCCAGTCCTTTAAAAGTCACCCAAAATGAACCAGCAAGCGCGACTGATGATGCCGCTGATGAGGGAATCTACCTTCGGATGAATTCCAGCGATATCAGTGAGTTGACCGATTGCGAGTTTCCTGAGGGTGCAACGATATCGGCCAAGGATCAAGTATCCGCAACGTCAAGACCATGTCTTGAGCTTGCAATCCATGAGGGCAAACTAGGTCAAATTGCTGAGCGCCCTGCTTTGATTCGGACAAGTGGCCTTCGAAGTTTGCTGAAACAACCGACTTATGGAGTTGACCACAAGACGAGCGGGGCAAACTCAGGCAGTAAATCCAAAAATCCAAGAAATACGACCGTCTCAAGGAACGAGAACAGAAAAACAACGAATCCAGTCATTTTACCTACGTCCAGCGAACAAAACACCGAAAGCAGTCTTCGCGGTCAGAAGGAATCACCCTCGATGATTGCGTCGATGACGATAGACAAACTGCGATTTTTTCTGATGATGACGACGACGATAGCGATGATCCGTATGCGGGACTTTACTGCGTCAGTCAGCTTGCTGTCTAAAAGTACGACATGAACCGACGTTTCTTCACATGAGGCATCTGTCGATGCGTTGTAAGCCATCATATTCAGCCTCTACCTTCCAGGTTGACTTAGCCTTGCGAAATTTGAGATGCCACCTCCAGAGGTAGAGGGTGTTTATTACATTTTGTAAAGCCAACCCAAATAGACATGTTATCTTGTAGGCGAGCCTGCCTGTTTGAACTCACCGGTTAGTGCGGCTTCCTGCAGTTCTTCTAGCGAGTAGCGTTCCAGTTCAAGAGACGGAAGAAGGTCATTCTCTGCGACGAAATCTCTTCCATACATGGCTGATAGAAGGTTGAGTCCCGATTGATGAAGATGAGCAGGTCGGTTGACCATGTTGCCCAGTTGAATGGTCGGAACGATGCCGAAGGGGATATCTTCTGTTATATATCGACTATCAACAGAGTCGGGTCCATACACATCGTTACCAGCTTTATGGATTTGTTGATTCATATCCGAAATGGAATTTGTGATTGGAACATGAAACGAAAGCCAGAAATGATCAAAAATTGTTTTGTTTTGAGATTCAATGCATCCGCAATATCCAACCGCTCACGGTCTAGAGCTTCCAGGAGACGACCAATCGTTGGCGTAATGTTTTCACTCTGGTACCAAGTCTCCCCCTTTTCCATTCGACTGATATTTCCCAGGGCGATGCCAAGATGGTTTTGGGGATTGAGATTGGACAGTGCAATGGCCAGCAGTCCGTTTCGTAGAACAAAATTACTCACTTGAGGAAACAAAGTCTGACACAATTTTCTTGAAGCATTGGAATCTGAGTAGGGAATGGTGCATAGATCCACTGACTTTCGCACCGTATTGACTCTCACACTTGTCCCGGAAGGTCTACGAGCCGTACAAACTGTTGTTCCCCATGCAGTGATGGGAACTTTAGCATTGTTGCCGAGGTGGTTTCTTAACAGTCGTGCCAAATACAGAGCACCAAATGAGGCATGGGAAGAAATGATAATTGGTTGTCCATTGCGGATATGTGGGACAATTGCATCGAACACTCGTTTGTGGCCGTTCGCCGGCAAAGCAATAATTAAAACATCATTTTCTTCAACCAATTCTCTGGCACTGTTGGATATCCGTGGAACGAACTTCCACTGCCCTTGTGCGTCGTTGTCCAAGTTACTCTGTTTTTGTTCCACCCTTATTTCAGGGGTTTTACGCAATTCTAGAGTTCCAGCACCACTCGGAGACCATAACATTGGATCATGCCCCACTTGCGACAATAATGCGGCTGTCCCAAAAGCGATTGCTCCAGCTCCTGCGATACCCACTCGAACATTTTGTTCCATAAAGACCAAATCATTACGTGACGTCATTGATTGGAGAGAAAAGTTCCGCATCTTTCTCCGTGTTTGCAAAGCAAAAATTGGAGTCTGACATTGCCGATGAGCTTGAAAACCTGGAACAATGAAAGCATTCACTAGGCCCAATCTTGATATGAGGATGAAGAGGCACCAATCCTTGGGTCCTAATGCTTTCATCATTTGTTTGAATTTTCCAAAGTATCTTGGCTGGTCACTGCTACAATTTACAATAGAGTGAAATGTTGGAATTGCCGCTGACCGCATGATGATGGGTTCGCTGTGCTGCTGACTTGGCGAACTACCGTAGCAACCTGGTAAATGGACCTCGTACTTCCAGCATCATGCTTTGCCGTACCTGGTACATGGTACTTCGACACCGGTGTCCCCATATTCCATATTCCTCCACCGGCTGTCAGCCACAATAATATCTAGCTTCTTGCCATAGTACCGCCAACCGTAGTACCGGTAGTAATGCTTGACTGAATGATTTACAATCTTTCAGCAAACCTTCCCGGAGGGATTAATGTTACACGTAATCTCGTATACTCATGTTCGTTTAACATATCACAGTTTTGTATAGCTCGTTCCAGATCTTGAAATCAAGTCAGCATTCGAACAAGTACCCTCTCTTACTATAGAACCTTGTTGTTCTGCATGAGTTGCCAAGACACAACAATGCTAACCACCTCGTGCTGAAATAACGAACCTTGCCCACTACCCACTGGGGATGCGTCAAAAGAACAAACAGCAGCAAATCAAATACAACCGTCGCCTAAGACAGAGTTAACGAATGGTATGCCCTGTTTGTAACTTGCCGTCGTCTACAAGCCTGCCTTTGGTAAATACATGTATATATAAATATTAATATGTATATGATTGTCCTTCCATCTTCCCCTGTGTAGCATCTTCTTCCAACACAAAGTGACTTTTTACCCAGCAAAGCCTGTTAGAAGACTTCGATTGCTTCAAAGTCGCCACCATATTGTCGCTGTGTGCAGGGTGGCAGGAAGACACTTGTATTGTCAATGGAAATGGCAAGGTCTCTCACGACCTGATACCTCAAACGGAGTTTTTCTAGAATCCTTCTGGTAGTGGTGTCGTTCGTTCCTTTCTCTGTCAGAACATCATGAAGCTCATAGGGATCATTTTCTAGATCAAACATTTGTTCATAGTTGTCTTGACTGGGCCATATCGCATATTTCCATTTCCTGGTAATGAGGGCACTACTGGCCGGAAACTCATTCAAGGGCATTTCGTAGAAAAAGTCTTCTCTCCATGGCGCAGTCTTTTTCTTTCTAGTAAGGTACAAGTCGGAGATGTCATGGCCTTGCATAACGGGTGAGGGCTTGATACCCGCAGCGCCCAAAATGGTTGGTGCCAAGTCAATGTTCAGTGTGAAGGAATCATCGGTATTTCCTTGTTTCGACAGCGGCATGCGAGGGTCTCGAATGAGCAGTGGGACCCGGATACTCTCTTCATAGGGCTGCCATTTTCCAGCCAATCCATGAGCGCCAAGCATCAATCCATTATCAGCGGTGATTATAATCATGGTATTGTTGTACAAATTTTGCCGCTTTAGTTCTTCAATAATATGTTCCGTTGCACGATCCACTTGACTGACCAATGCATGATATCGTTTCATGCCTTCTTCATAGTGGTCATGGGTACTCCATCGTTGATCAAACCGTCTCTTGCCCTCGCCCCCTTTTAGAAAGGACGGAAGAGCTTCAAATGCCTCTGAGAAGTTGTAAGGCTCGACGAATTGGTGATCCTTGTAGAGTTCATAAAAATTGTCCTTGGGAGACCACTGGGCACCTGGTTCCGACTTGGTTCCCACAGCCTTGGGCGGGTAGAATGCCACGGTAAGGGCAAAGGGCCGATCCGTCGGACGTTCGCGAAGAAAGGCAATGGCATCATCTTTGGCTCGATCGGCGGCATGGTATTCAGTTTTGTTCTTTAATGTGTACCAATGGTGATTTTCATGTATTCGTGTCCAATTGAATCCATTTGTACCTGAAAAAAATTGGTTATTGTTTGTGAATTGCCATTTTCCAATGTGTCCCACAAAATAACCCCTTTTTTCCATGAGCCTATAGGGCCAAGATTGTTTCCAATTTTCAAAGTCCGTGAACAAAGGACAAAGAGGTCGTATTGACCGATGTTGACTAGCATAGCGGCCGGAAAATAAGGTTGCTCTCGATATCCAACAAATGGACGATGTCACGGCATTGCGTGTGAAGCGTATTCCTTCTCTCGCCAGTTGCGATAAAAAGGGGGTATGGATCAAACTTGGTTGGGCATCCTCCAGAGAATCATGACGCCAATCATCAGGATAAATAATTAAGACATTCATTGGTTGTTGTTGAACCTCCTCCTTGTCATCACCATCATCATCATTCGTTGGCTCACTAACAATAATATTACTGTCTGGTGTTTCTTCCAACATGGAACGTCCTGACCAGGGGTTGGTCATTGTTAGATGATCTACGGAATCGGTCGGAATCATACTTCCAGTTAACATTGTCACATGCATCAAATGGAATTGAACGTGACATAAGGCACATACCAACAACACCAGAATGAATATCCAAAATTTTTCTTTCTTCACATTCCACATCTTGAATCTGAATGTGATGGACACTATTGGTAGGACGAGCTTGGACTCCTCGTCCCAATCCTCTGTAGTGGTGGGCTCTAGCGGTTCTACATCCTGCTCCTCCGGCGTGACAGGGGACAAGGAAGGATCGCTCGTAGTTGACATGCTGGACCTGAGATGGACAAATACTTGTATCCAAAGAAAAGATCAGAGTAGAAACTCGTAACTTGTTTCACTGGTCCGAGATGATGAGAGAGGGAGCGAGAGAGAGAGGAGGGACGTGTATCCAACCCTCTGAGTTTCTGCACATACAAAACACTGAAGAGGAACAAGAGCCCTTTTCGGTCACTGGAACGGTCGTCATCATTTATTTACGCACATATATGCTGTGCACTTTTTCATTTGAATCGTGCACCTCCTTGTGGCCGAACGTCATTCCTATTCAAGTGAGTCGTGCACAAAGACTCAGACAGAGACTGTACCTTGTACCAGGTATCATACCTGGTACGAAGTTCTACTACCGGTCCTTGTAGAAACATGTACCAGGTACATGTACCTGGTATAATCTGTCGGCAAGTAGAATGCAATTCGTGACTGGGCGAAGGAAGGCAATAATTAACTACCATCAAGGTACAAGTATCTGGCACTTGACGTGAAGACAGACCTCTCCATATATAGTGAAGCGGACACGAACGACTTGGTGACGTCCAAACCTTAATAGGGAGAACGAAACCAGGTAAAAAACGAAAACTAGCAGCAGTTGACCGAGTGACACTATTATCAGAAATGTTTGAATGAATACGAAGTATGTGGGATATAATGTGAAAATATCCAAGCTTATAGAAAGTGATAATATGTATCAATGACTGCGAAAGTCGAAAGCTAGAAATAACGTTAGTGTCATAATCAGACATTGATACATGGTACCAGAAAATGCAGAACGAGAGGGACATTTGTCAGATCGGAATCATTGTAGGAATTTGTCGGTAATAAAGTGGAATTATTTAAAACAACTTCTTTTGATTTTGATCATGATATCCATGACTGAGCCAATATTAGTAATGATCTTGACAATGAACTGGACACCGGAAGGTACTAACAAAACGGTTGTGAAATAGGAAAGTTCCCAATGCACCAGAAAGGTTGAAGGGATGTGATGAGAATATCAAGATCCCTGAAATTTATGATAGATGCCAAGGATTTGGTGAGTAGAGAACCAGTAAAAGTACGAAATTGAGTTGGACAGACAAACGAATGATGAGAAGAGTTCCCGGAAGTTACAAATAATTCTGCGCCGGGGGTTGCACTTCTACGCAACACTGAAGGAATGTGTTGTATACCATGAAAGAATAAGAAAGGAGCACATTTTTTTCAAGCAACGCCAACCATAATACCCCATGAGTTCAAGTTTGAGAGAGGATCATCTTTCGGAAAATCTTCCAGGGGGTATTTTGACGAGCAATCTCGTATACTCAGCCTCTTTGATCAATTTATAGTTTCGTATAGCTCGTTCCAGATCTTGAAACCTCGTCAGCATTCGAACAAGTACCGTATCTTCATCTAGGATACTGCCCTTGTTGGTGTTGTTGTTGTAATATTCGTCATTTTTGTTCCAAGTCTCCAAAACGGTGCCTGCTACTGGGGAACGTATCACTGTTTCGCCAGAAAATGTGTTCCATATTGTGTGGTACAATTCATCAGCATTTGAAATGGAATGACCATCCCATTCCATCTGTACCAGAATGTCATTTGGTTTCACTTGGACAGCGGCGGCAGTAGAAGTCGTAGTAGCAGCAGCTCCAGCATCCGACCGAGAAATCAAGTCGTTGGTCGGGGAAAGACGTCGGATGGCAGTGACATCTCCCACTTCCTCAAGTCCTCTACCTGTCAAACCAATATCCAAGGCATAATGGTCGTCACCAGCCCTATTGTGACGAGCTGGAATTTTGATCGACGCGCCCAAGCATGTCTCCCCCAACCACGAGGAAGCAGAATTCGTCAAAGCAGATGTCGGCCCCTGTATCATAACCGGTAACGCCCGTAACCAGATGTGTTGTGTCGGGTGTACAAGCCGGACTATTTCTCGACTGGCAAGGCTCATGTGATGGTATTTGTCTCCCTATAGTTGTGAGTTTGTTGACAGTGATGATTGATGATGACTGAGATGAGCTGGAACGAAAAATGAAGAATGGAATGAAAATCTTTGACTGATGTGACTAAACTCGGTCACTTTTTACAGTGGAACCCTCACCGGTAGTGAAGGTTGATCCATAATCCCATCATCGGTTATGTAGAACTGAGGTATACTTTGGAGAGTTACTGGATACAGTTATTACAAAGCCATTCTCCCGAACGACGGCATAAGGGTGCGTGGCCCAACAAACACAACCCGGCTACTATAACCAACGAGCGATGTAATGGGGCAAATGTATTTCAAAGTGAACCCTGTTAGAAAAATGTTATCGTTTCAAAGATGGCGCCGTATTCTCGGTCCTTGCAGGTTTGTAGGTAGGTTTCATTCGTCGCAATGGCACCGTCTCTCACGACCTGATACCTTGCACGAAGTTGTTCCAAAATACTACTGGTAGTGTTGTCGTTGGTTCCTTTCTCTGCCAAAACGTCATGAAGCTCATAGGGATCATTTTCAAGATCAAACAATTGTTCATAGTTGTCTTTACTGGGCCATAGCACGTATTTCCACTTCTTGGTAATGAGGGCACTACTCTCCGGAAAGTCATTCAAGGGCATTTCGTAGAAAAAGTCTTCTCTCCATGGTGCTGCCTTCTTCTTTTTAGCAATGTACAAGTCGGATATGTCGCGGCCTTGCATACGACGATTGGGCTTGATACCCGCAGCACCTAAAATGGTTGGTGCCAAGTCAATGTTCAGTGTGAAGGAATCATCGGTATTCCCTTGTTTTGACAGCGGCATACGGGGGTCTCGTATGAGGAGGGGGACCCGAATACTCTCTTCGTATGCGTGCCATTTGCCGGCCAATCCATGAGCACCAAGCATCAATCCATTGTCAGCTGTGATTATAATCATGGTATTATTGTACACATTTTGCTTCTTTAGTTCTTCAATAATCTGTTCCGTTGCACGATCCACTTGACTGACCAATGCATGATATCGTTTCATTCCTTCTACGTAGTGGTGATGGGTACTATAACGGAGATCAAATCGTCTCTTGCTGATACCCCTTTTCAGAAAGGACGGAAGAACTTCAAAGGCCTCCGAGAAGTTGTAAGGCTCAACGAATTGGTGATCCTTGTAGAGTTCATAAAAATTGTCCTTGGGAGTCCATTGGGCACCGGGTTCTGACTCATCTCCCACAGCCTTGGGAGGATAAAAGGCCACGGTAAGGGCAAAGGGCCGATCCGCTGGACGCTCGCGTAGAAAGGCAATAGCATCATCTTTGGCTCGATCGGCGGCATGGATGTCGGTTTTGTTGGGTAACTTGTACCAATGATACCCTTCATGTAGTCGCGTCCAATTGAATCCATTACTCCGTAAAAAAAGGTTGTTGTTTCGGAATTGCCATTTGCCAATGTGTCCCACAAAATAGCCCCTTTGTTCCATGAGCATATAGGGCCAAGATTGTTTCCAATTTTCAAAGTCAGTGAAGAATGGACAAGTAAGTCGTAACGACCGATGCTGACTGGCGTAGCGACCGGAAAATAAGGTAGCTCTTGATATCCAACAAATGGACGATGTCACGGCATTGCGTGTGAAGCGCATTCCTTCTCGCGCCAGTTGTGATAAAAAGGGAGTATGGATCAAACTTGGTTGGGCATCTTCCAGAGAATCATGACGCCAATCATCAGGATAAATAATTAAGACATTCATTGGTTGTTGTTGAACTTCATCCTCTTTCGCCTCTTCCTTGTCATCAACATTCGTTGGTTCACTAATGGTCCTATTAGTCTCAGGTACTTCCTCCAACATGGAAGGTCCAAACCAGGGGGTGGTCATGGCAAGATAATCTACGGTCTCGGTCGGAATCATACTTATCATTGTCACCCGCATCAAATGAAATTGAAAGTGACAAAACCCAAATACCAACAATACAAGAGTTAATACCCAACACTTTTCTTTCTTCACATTCCATTTCTTGATTCTCAATGTGACGGCAAAGCTTGGTCGCATGTTCCTGGGCTGTTCCCAAACTTCTGTAGTAATGGGCTCATCCTCCTCCTCCTCCGTGACGGGTGACAAGGGACGATCGGTTGTAGTCGACATGGTTGAGGACTCGTAACCAAAGGGTGGAAACGTGTGTCCGGTTGAGCTTGTTGATGTGAGAGTATACTAAAAGGTTGACAGCAAAAGCACCGCACTACCCTTCCTTGTTACGCAACCACATCCGTGCCCAGCGGATGATTAACTGTTGTTTCTGCAACAGAATAAAAGTATCCTTTTTGTGTACACTCGTTTGGCCAAGGGATATATGGAGAGGTTGATTTGAATCGGTGTCCTTGTATCAGAAACGTAGAGAAACGCCGAAATCACCGAAGGACAGGCGCGACGAGTCAAAGTAGTCAAGTGAGTCCCGGTACGAGGTACTACATATTCTATTCTATTCTGTTGCTTGGCTAAAAATATTAAAAACCTTTATTAAACATGGAACGTGGGACAAATTTGGTTTGGCCTCATGATAATGTGACACATCATGGGTGCTCTGCTACTACTACATGTCCTTTAACATGAACAAGGGATCATTCTGATCATCTCCCATAGGAGCATTGTGACGAACAGGATTGTTGTTGCCCGGCATATTCATGGACATGCCACCTGGTGGACCAACCACTTGTCCAGGCATGCCCATTGGCTGTGGAGCAAATTGTTGTTGCATGGGTTGGAAAAATTGGGGCATTGGTTGCATACCATGCGGTGATTGGCCGTATCCCATGGATTGGGCAGGAGGGTGCTGTGGTTGTTGTTGCTGCTGTGGTGGCGGTTGTTGTTGGTGATGATGATGGTGCTGTTGCTGCTGTTGTTGTTGCTGCTGTTGCATCATTCGAAACTGGGCCAACTGCTGAGGTTGAAACTGTTGTTGTGGTGGAGGCGGGGCTTGGCGTTGTTGTTGCTGCTGCACTTGTTGCTGTTGCTGGAACAACTGTTGCTGATACGTTGCCCTTTGTTGTGCTGCCTGCTGATTTGGAGCAGCAGCCATTGGTTGCATGTATTGATTGTATGAGTTTTGTGATTGATCCATGCTGGATTGTTGTCGATTGTAGTTGCTTGGCCCAATACTCTGCTGTAGATTTTGTTGTTGCGCCGGCGGCGGAGCTGGTAATGCCTGTTGCTGTTGCTGTTGCTGTTGCTGTTGCTGCTGTAAAAGTTGCTGCTGTTGTCGCTGTTGTAACAGTTGTTGTTGCTGCTGTTGTTGTTGCTGCTGGCGCTGTTGTTCTTGTTGCTGCTGAAGCTGCTGCTGCTGTTGTCGCTGCTGTTGCATTTGCATCGTTCGAGCTTGAGTTGCAGAGGGAGTGGCAGTTGTGGGCTTTCGACGTTGCGCGGGGCGGGGAGCTGGCTCTGCCGTGGGTTTGCGTTTCCGAGCCGCCGACTTGGCTTGGGATGTAGCGTTGGGCTGAGAGGCTTGCGAAGCTGATGGCGACTGAACAGGCGCTGCGGCTACCGCTGTTGGTTTCTTCCCCACCACTTTTGGCGCAGCAGGCGCTGCTGTTGGCTGATCCTTTGCGTTCCCACTTGGCTTGCGCCGGACAGGCGGAGCTGGTTTGGGTTGTACTGCTTTGGGGTTGAAGGCATAGCCGATTTCGAATTGCTTCTCGGTAAGATGAAATGGGTCATTCTCGGAAAAACGTTCTTGCATCATGGGACAACGAGAAATGAGCGAACAGATTTTTCAGCATCAAACCAAGCTAAAGCGATTCCTTACCTTGCGATCCTATGGCAACAGCCGGGTTTGTCTCCGACAGACTTGTAACGGTGGAAATGGCAGATAGGGGAGCAGCCAAGGATCTCAAATGTGTCGTTCGAGTCAAAGATGCTGCCTGTCGTCCTGGTGCGGAAAGAATCTCAGATAGATTCTTCTCAACGATGGGGGCACCTACAGCTCGAGGTAACAAGCCACCATTGCTTGGTTTTGGTACATCAAGATTTAGATGCCATCCTGATGAACGTGTGAGCAACAAGGATCATGAATTGAGTTGGCACCATATCAAGAACAACGACACTTACCAGGTTCTCCCCACGGTGAGGTTGATGGCACGGCTGGAAGTTCCACTTCCTTAGATGCTGCTGGGTGCACGGCAAGGAGGAATGCCTGTTCCGCCTTTTCCAGCTCTGCTGCTTTCTTGTTTTCAGGCATATCCTTAAGACTTTCCATGTTTAACAGACTCTTCAACACAGCATCCTTCAAGTCTAGCGCAAGACTCTCTTGTGAAGGTCGAAGGACAATTTGCTGGCGACGACGGTGCATTTTGTGCCACAGACTTCTACGAAGTGGCCCTGGCACACCTGGGAGGTTTTGGACCCACGTGCTGGAAGTGCTGCTCGTTCGTTTCTGATTCAGTTGGTCACGGCGTTTATCTGCTAAGAGGGATAGTGCAGCTACGATATCCTTGACTCTGGTGGCAGAACGTTCGCCTTCAGTCATCGTTTTTCGCTTCTTTAATGCAGCCGCGGCAATGGCTGCAGCGCGTTGAGTTTGCTTTTTCAACAGGGTATACTTTTGTATTTGTTGTTTCAATTGTCCAAGCTTCACTTGAGCCAACTTGACGTTCTTTTCGGCAGTTTCCACCGCCCCCTTGTACTTGGCCGTGGCTTGAAGCAACTTTTCACGATCACTTGGATTCGTCTGTGGCACTGGATTTCCGTCTTGTATCCACAAAAGGCATGATGTTAGTGCAAGAACTCCCTTATATTCACAGAGTGAAAACAGAGATCCCGTGAACGAATTTCTTACCTGGACCCAAGAATTTCGCAAACTTGGTTCGGAAGTTTTGCCAACTCATCTTTTTGTTTTCGTAATCCTGCATCGCCTCTTTCGCCTTGGGTACTAGATCCTTTTCTTCCTTTTCACACTTGGCCAGCACTGTTTCCGCATTGCTGTACGCAGCCTGTAATTCCGAGGCTTTTTTCTCTAGGGATTCAATTTCCTTGAGAGCCTGCTCACTAATCGCCTCGACTCGTTGGGACGATGCGGTTTCATCGCTCGTTCGTAAATCTGTCAAAACGCACCGAATGTGCCCACCATTCATTGACACGGCGTCTCCAAGATTAAAATCCTTCGATTCCAAAATGGAAGGAATCTCCCCGCAAACGATGGAATGCAAGAAATCCCGAGCTGCAATGCCCCAAGGGAAAAATGTCTTTTTGTCACTCGCCGTATGTGGGTCCGAGGGTGCATCTTTACTTTTCTCGTCCTTTTTGTCTTCGAGGACGGCAATCCAAATGCCTTCATTATGGATTTCTACAGAAAGTTGTTTGGCAATTTGGCTGAGCATGCCCTTGCGATGTTTGTGTCGGGCTGCTGCCCCCGATTTTTCGACAGAAAAAGACTTGAAGCCTTCCATGGTCGTTTTGATGGGTGAAGGAGGTCGCAGGGCAACCTCGTCCTCTTTGGATGCGTCTTTTAACTGTGAGGCACTTTCTTCTTTATTCTTGACAATGGACCCTTGTCCACGCAAGGAACTCTCTAGAGATTCCTTCTTTTTCATGATTCGTTGCAAATGACGCTTGAGATATCGTTGTCGTAGTTGTTGGAATCCTGCGTACATTTTGTTGTAGACACCCCGGCGGTTATTGTCAAGCTCGGCCAGTTGTTTTTCATATTGCTCTCGAATCTTGGCTTGCTCCTTGCGATATTCCGCCTCGGTTCGTTTCTTGACTTCTTCCCCCTTGGCAATAAATTCTTGAATCTGTCGATCATGTTTTGCTTGAAGACGTTGTTGCAAATTGGCCCATTCTTGTGCGGCCACATCCCCGGGTATTTGTCGTTGTTGGACTTGTTGCCGGTGTTGTTGAAGAATCCGTTGAGTCTCTTGACCATTACGCTTTTTCAAGACTTGAATGCCCTGATTAATTTTGGATTGATTCGAGGCCGTCTTGTCGGTAAACAATTTTTGTAATCGTTCCATATCCTTTTTCTCTTCGGCCATTTTCTTGATCTTGTACTTTTCGACACTACGATCCGTCGAGGCCTGTTTTTCCTTTAATTGTTCGGCAATAATGGCTTCAATTTCCTTGCGTCCGGCTTGATCTTCGAGTTCTAGTTTCTTCAATTCCGCATCGGCTACCTTTTGTTTTTGAACTCGGGCAAACGTAACATAGGCTGGATCTTGTTCCTCATGCGAATCTTGAAAGAATTTCAAGGAATCTTCCAGTTCCGCTTCAGCTTGTTTCATTTGCTCTTCTACCGACAGGGGGAAAATGTCGCGTTGAAAGGCCGACAGTGGATGACTCATGGCACCGGCGTCTCCATTCGGGTCATCATCATCGTCATTATCATCTTCTTTCTTTTCATCTTCAATAACTGCAGTAGTGGTAGTGGTGGTGGTGGTGGTGGTGAATGATGATGGAAGACTCGTAGTAATATTGATTCGAAGAGGTTTTGGTACTCGTTTTTTGGCAACTGTCCTTTTGTTGCGCGCTCCAGTCATTGTTTGATTATTATTGAAGGCGTCAAAGGGATCTTTACTCTCTCCATTTTCATCAACTTCCTCTTCACTTTCCGATTCGACTACCCACGTTGGAATAGTATTACCATGGGATCCAGATAGTTCTTCCATGTCGTCGTCGTTGTTGTTATTGTTGTTGGGTAGATTCCCTGTCATTCCGCCAAGAGGGGTATCCTGGTCGTTGGGTGGATCCTGGTCCGGCAAGGGAGTGTTAATATTGATTTTGGTGCTGTCATCATTTCTTGTTGTTTCTGTCGTGACAGCCACATCATCTACCACTACTGGCGTCGTTTCCATGGGAATGGGGGTGGTAGTAGTCGTTGTATCGGCAGTAACAATGTCCTCGGTCGACATTGGAGGGGATCTGATGCGTCGTACAAAGGTAGTATGGCTACTTGGTCCTTGGTTGTGTAGGGTCGGATAGGATTCCCTTGTAGTAGTAAAACTCCACTAACTATATAGCGAATGAGCGTCGTAATAGTAACTCTCAACTCCTATATATCGCCATGTACAGTGAGATTCCCAACAAAAAGAAGTGTAGCGGGCGTTGGGATGGCTGCCTTCTCGATAAATGAGGAGTCTCAAAGTGTGAAATGCATCACCTACTACAAGTACGCATCAACATAATAATGTGCTGCGTTGGGTTACAGTTATGTACGTTATAATTAGAGCGTCACATCATGGCAGTTAACGGCACATGGAACAAACACACTTCCCAGGGCGACAGGTAGCGCTTTATCCGCGGGTGGACAAGGATCATTTTCAACGAAAGACTACAACAGAGTCGAAATCAATAAAAAAATGAAAAAAGATGATACTTGACAGTACAAGTAGTAGTGAACTACTACTCTTACCTCGACGAGTGAAAAAAGCCAAGCACTTCTCTCTTCGAGTGGTCCATGTAGCGAACCCTGGATGATGAGGCGAACGCAACTGATCGAATGTGGCACGAAAAAACGGCCAAAAAGAAGGAATAGGGGTCGATGATCCAGCACATACACAAAACCACTTGGCAATGCGATGCTCTATCTCTGGATTGCACCAAATATCATTCACCACCGTCATTCACCATCAGACCAAAGCATTCCATTTCCCATCCCCCAATCATCCATGAGATACCGATAGTACCATGACATCATCCATAGAGTCATCATCCACATCGCTGTTGGAAAAATATTCCAATTTGCATACCGACATGGAACAAGCTCGTACGGAAGCAGCACAATGTCGTTCAGAAATGCAAACATGTCAAGGTCAGATTCAAGACTTGTTGGAACATTGTCGTATCATGCAAGAGGCGACTCTTCAAGCTCATCAGGAACAAGAGGTACTACAACAAGAATTGGATCAACACGGTCATGAATTGAATGCGTTGCAAAATGACCATGACCAAGCCATGAAACTGCGTCACGATCATGCACTTTACGTTCAAACCATGATTCAACGACGACAAGAAACATCACGAAAGGATTATGAACAATCGCGACAACACTTTCAAACCGCTTGTCAAGAATTTTTAAAAGGCAAGATACTCCCGGGAGGAACCAGGGTGATGGATGACAAGGCACCGTCATCATCATCATCCATTCTTGGTACTGGACATTCCATCCGCCATTCCGTTTTGCTGCAGCAGGATCAGTCGCACCACGACGACAAGGAGAATCATCCCAACAACAACAACAACAACTTGACTGTGAAAGGTACATCGCCCTTGTGCCCGTCGCCCAATGCCAATATCATGAAGATTGATTGGAGAGTCCTTTTTGCTCAAGTCTTATCAACTACGAACGAGCAGGTTCTTCAGGATGTCATTCAAGAGCTATTTCCAGACTCGGAACCAAAGACTACTCAAAACGATCCGAGTGACCAAGAATCTCCTCTTGCGTTGGATGTCGTGGATGATTCAACAGAGCCAAGTGGGCTTGTCGCAACGAGTGACAATGTCCACCAAAATAGTAGTGCCGAGGACCAGTCCCAAGAGTCTGTCGTGGTCCAACATACCGACAACCAGCGAGCAGAATCGTTGTTGTTTTCAACCTCATCATCACTACCCCTTTTTACCCAGTGTGTACAAGTCATTGACAAACTACAACTCATCAAGACCCAAATTGCCGATGAGGCTCACGAAAAACTTGTTGCCCTGCAGGCCCAATACAATCAAGCCAGGCAAGATCATGACGACGTCCACAAGGACCATGCCCAGTGGTTGGCCAAGATTACTCGTCAACGGAGTCAAAAAGAACAATTATCGCGACAATTGGACCGTTTACAAAATGATGTCAAAAAGTTGCATCAACAAATCGATCACGTCCATTCTCAAACGTTGGAACTACAACAACAAGAATCACAGAGAAATGGTAAGTAGGTGCGTGCGTGCGCGTTTGGGCTGGGTTGCTCGAGTTAGTTGGTTGACTATCCTGACAAGCCTATGATGGTCCTCACCATTCCATTATCGTCATTCATTCTATGATGTATAAAAGGGCCCAAGCGACAGAAACGTGGACTCTCATGCGATAGCAACGACCATCATGATTCATCGAAAACTTATCCATCATCGCAGGTTCGGAATCCCTATTTGCAAAAAGCAAACGCCGCCCGATCAAAAAGACCACTAAGGGAGTCTAACATGGAATCATTGATGGCAACCGAACGCGACGGCATGGAAAATGATTGTTCCACAAATCAGCCATCTGGTAACAAAAAATCAGGATCTTCTTCTTCTTCTCTGCAACGACAAGCCAATCATTCCTCTTCCTCCCGCCGCAACAAGATTACGCCACTAGTAGAAAGAACGAGCAAAACTTATCCCACTTGGACAGCAACAACAACAACAACAACATGTATGACAACTGATCGTTCTCACGACAGTCGTGTATTTCGAGACTCCTCGACTACTACGGGTAGACATCGCGTCGGACGAGTCCGTGGAGCCCGAGACTTTGGTGTATCCTTGTCTTTGGAATCGACATCTGCCATGTTGTCGCATCATCATGGAGACGATTCCACGGATGATCCCCACCATTCCAGTGTCGCCTCTTTGATGATATCAAAACATGACGTGGACGAGGGGGAGACGGAGATGTTCACAACACAAAAACCAACCACCACATCGTCCTCCGAGCGTACGACACCAACAATCGTGGAATCGACGTTCCAAATTCCTGGAAAGAAAGGACCCGCAGTGATATCGGCAGCGAAGAGGGGTCGTGATTCCACTACAAAATCTCGTCGCCACCGGCACGATTCCTCCAGTCCTACTCATTCCTTGTTCTCCGAAGACAATACTACTACTACCAGTAGTGAGGACGAGGACGATGATGATGATCACGCCGAGAAAGATGATGATCCAGTCTTCCACTTTGTTTTTCGCAAATGAATAGACGAGTCGAGACAACAGCGACACATAACAACAAAAAAGGGGTATAAATCGACTTGAAACTCTTGCTTTTGTAGTATTCAGGATATTCTTTTTTTAGATAGATCATCAATTCTTTCTATCGTTGTGACCAAGTAATGTGTCAAGAAGACACTTTGTTCGCTCCTACTGTTGTTCTATCCACTTGTTACAGTTACCCAATCGCAGATGGATATGCACTTCTATAAAAGAGCAAGACTATGACTTTATGGATTCTACCATAAAATTGGTGGCCAGTACTCTTGTGGCAGAGCAATGCAATAGTTTTTATATAATTGTATGTTGTGGCTTGCAGTTATGTTTGCTTCATTTACACACAGTCGCCCTTTGTAGAACAAGTTCGGCAGGTCTTTGCCATGGATACTGCGGTTGGCAACATTATGTCTGGTCTGACGAATCGCCGCGTCTCGGGCGGTAAATAATGGTTCTGTTTGGGCCAATGTAAATAGATCACGATGCGACTACCAGTTGCAGTAATGTCCTATAGTCCACGGAGGCCTCGTTTCGAAGACCGATGTTTTAGCTACGTCCCTACCAGTCGTTGGTATCAAGTACAAAACGTCGATGTTAATGTGATGAAGGAATCATTGGCCAATTCCTTTTTACTGGCACCAGCCATATACATCGGTGTGTATGGTAGTTGGGTTTTTGAAATGGTCTTTTCACTCGTAGGCATACTGCGGTAGAGATTGTACTCTACCATAGCTTTCCTTACTGGTTTTTTATTGAGTCCTTTTCTATCAAGCGGCTGCTGGCTGCAAGAGCGACATTGGCATGTCTAGCCAACTTTTTTCTTTAGACGTGCTAGACGTATCTCCCGTGACTATAGCGTTGATGTGCGACATTTGTGTGACACAGATGCGATGTGCGCGAGGGCTGTACATGTCATTTAGTGGACCTTTTTTTTGGCCAATCAAGCGAGAGACATGATTCCACGTTTTTTGTAAGGCTGGGCTTGCAGAACACCATTCCTGCGATTGACGTACACGGATCTCCCGGCCCAATAAATCAAAGCCATTTTGTTCCGTCCTTTTCTGCCAGCTACAACAACGAACAGGAACCCTTTTCATGTGGGTGGATCGTACAAGTACCATCAACTAAAAAGTTGCAGGGTGGTCACCAAGGAGTCCTTTCATGCAACAACAACCATTCCTACAGCATGAAATTTTGCAAGAACTTACAACGAGTTGCTGACTTGTCCAACCCAGAATGGTCACCGTTTTGGACAGACTATAAAAAGCTCAAGGTACGTGCGTGACACTCCAACTTTCTACCGCTTGTTTCTCAGACGTGAGGGTTCGGTTCAAATTTTAGTAATGTTTATGTGTTGGCAAGACAATGTTGGAAACTCACTGCATGTACTCACCACAATTGTGATATAACAGAAAATAATCAAACGACTCTCAGATCTTGAATTGGAGGGGACATCACAACAGAACACTGGACAATGTGTTCCAGCTACATGTGGTAGAAATAGTAATTCCTTTGGTTCACCACACTCGAATAACAGCCCAAGAGTAGATCAAACTCAACGGCATCAAGGACAAGGAGATAGGACAGCAGAGATGAGCCCAGGGAATAGGAAGAAAGATACTATGCCATCAAGATGTAGATCCTCACAGCATGTGGAAATGCAAACTTCCTCGCCGCAACTAGTGGAGCAAGGCGGCCAACCAGCAAGCAAAGTTGAAACAATCAAGAAAAACCCTGGTGAAGTTTTGTTCTTCAAATTGTTACACGCAGAATTTCAAAAGGCGGTACATTTCTTTGATAGAGTTATAGATGAGTTTCATATTCGGGAAGAGAGGGTTGTGGAGGGGATGCAAATTGTCAAACGGGAAAATCGATTTCATCTGTGGAACATGCTCGCCAAAAGTGTCTACCGATTGTACACTGACCTCCTTCTTCTCGAGACGTTTTGCATCATGACCTACTGTAGCTTCAGCAAGATATTGAAAAAGCATGATAAGGTGACTGGCTTTGATACGCGGAATGCCTTCATGTCCAATGTTGTCAACAAGGCCAATTTCACCAATTACACCAATCTTCAGGAAATGATAAGCCGCTGTGAGCAACTATACTCGGAAGTGTCGAATCGCATAGTCGAAGAAGGACGGCAGGATTTATACGAAGACGAACGACTATTTATCGAAATGGTCCACCAACTCAATCAACAAGCTTAACACAGAACGATGATGATGATGCATCGAGAAACACAAACGTGGTCAAGATGGAAACACACATTTCTTCAAGGATATATATCACAAGATATGTCCTACCAACCATGACGCCTTGATTGTTCATGCCAAATGCATTCGCAATCGTCACTAGATTTGAACTGGGACATTTATTAGGAACTATTTCGGGATGCACCCTTATTATCACCCGCCACCACCCTAAAGAAGCGAGCAATCAAGCGCAGTCCTTTATGATACCACTACCTGCATTTTTTCGAGCCAGGCTGAACCTAGCTTTGACATGTTGTTTCGAAAGGCCTCCCTTTCCAGCAAGTGCAATGAGTAAAATATGGTGATTACTCTTTTCCTCATACCTATGGAAGGCCTGAACCGTGTCAGAGCTTCATCCAATGTTTTGAAAATAAAGTTACAAAGTTACCATATTTCCTCATATTCCTGCACATAACTTGAATTTCAGGACTTCGATCCCAAACGTTCTTTACTTGACTTCGAAGTACTAGTACCCACGATATCGCTTGTCGAATGCGCAACTACTTGTACAGTGCCGAGAATCCTTCATCAGCAGAAGGCGCTTTGGGAACGATGAACATTGAAATCGAGAAAAAGGCTCCTTTGAACTGACGTTGTTGACAGGAAACGTGAACTTAAAGTTAAGCGGATTATCTTCAATGCATAAGTCGAAGGTTTCGATTTATAACAAGGGCACGTGCCATTCCACAGTTGAGTAGACTCGGGAACAGAAGGACTCTTTACCTCTTTGTGATGTTAAATCCATCCAAGAACTAATGCCGGAAAATGTTTGCAAGTGTTAAGTGAAGCTTTGTCAAACGGTAATGCTCGAGAACAGAGTGACAAAAGCTCGGTGTGGTTCGCTTCGCCGAAAGACAGCGTCAATTTCTCCAACGACCGGTACAAGGTTGTTGGGGAGCATTTGCCTGTATGGTGGGCCCGATCTCGATTTGTGGAGGACCGTTAAATTTTCTGAAAACTACCGGTGCCGGTCGACGGCCAAAACTTGATTTCACAGTCAACCATTATACCTTGACGATTTTTTTCGTCAAGATGTTTGTTGTCAAAGTTGCAATGAGCAATAATTGTAAGTAATTGTAAAGGCTCTTACAATGAAATAATACTTTGTCCTAATTATGTTTCTTGCCTACCGTAGTAATGAACAACAGAGTACATGAAACTCGTTTGAAAGTATCAAGCTACATATTCATTCTGACTCGCTCTAACGGTTGTGTGCAAAAACGACGTTGCTCTACCGGAAATGGTTTGCTACCATATGCCCTAATCATATCAAGAAAATTTCTTGATAGCTATGAACAAAAGTGGTTACTTGTGGAAATTGGACTACGCGGATCAAACTACTGGTAGCGGACGACGGGAGGGACATGCCCCTCACCACATCAAACCAGCCTGCCTTCATGGAATTGCACGTTCGTTTATTGTTGCCATCAAGTCCACGTTACAAGCTACCGACAACAACCTGCCATTCATTTTTTGTTCGACAAGAGTATGGACTTTGCAAGACCTCACATTCATCAGGCGTCTGTGGCCACTCAATCAGCCATTCGTCATGTGGCACTACCCGTAGATCCCAAGCGTGCCGAATTGA
Source organism: Nitzschia palea (assembly GCA_019593585.1). Taxonomy (NCBI): domain Eukaryota; phylum Bacillariophyta; class Bacillariophyceae; order Bacillariales; family Bacillariaceae; genus Nitzschia; species Nitzschia palea. Next base: position 124,858 of record SWEM01000008.1, on the reverse strand, counting down.
CCTTGGATGAAATGCTGCTTCAGGCTGCCAATGAAGCAGCGGCGGATCTCTTGGTCGGACCCGGTGGAAATCCAGACTTGGTCGATTCTTCCTTGTATACCGATCGAATTACTCCCCAAAGTGAAATTATCCAATCCAATGATTTGGTGGTAATCTTTGAAAGTTTCGACAACTTAAACTTTTGTTATGCACAACCCGGAGAAATCTTTTCCAATCGTAATGGACACTTTCATCATGACGACTTTATTGGGAAACCCTATGGATGTAAAATTCGGAGTCGGAATAATCGTGGCTATGGCTTTGTGTACTTGCTCAAACCAACTCCGGAACTTTGGGCCCGAAGTTTAAATCATCGGACCCAAATTGTTCATGAATTGGATGCCAGTATGATTGTCTTTTACTTGAATTTGAGACCCAACATGGTGGTTTGTGAATCAGGAACTGGGTCGGGCGCATTGAGTCATTGTATTTTGAGAACGATTGCTCCAAAAGGAAGGCTCTACACCTATGAATTCAATCAAATGCGAGCAGAGACGGCACGACAGGAGTTTGCCAAGAATGGGGTCGATCATTTGGTCACGGTGTATCACAAGGATGTATGTGGAAAAAAGGAAGAAAGGACAGGAGGCTTTGAACGGCCTCAAGCTTCCGTTGATGCAGTAACATTGGATTTGCCAGAACCGTGGCTAGCTGTTCCTCATGCGGCGTATTGCTTGAAACCCAATGGAAGAATAGCGTCCTATTCCCCGTGTGTTGAACAATCGCAACGAACGATTGTGGCCATGAAGCAAGCGGGATTTCATTCGATCAAGACACTCGAATTCAGATTGCGCGAACATTGTAAGTTTTTTACGATTCGAAATGGTGTTACCCCGAATGACACAGCGAACAAGCATTTCACGCCAAACGCGATTGCTGCGACATGTTGTTTCGTTGTAATTACCATTGTTTGGTCTCACACTGTTTTCTCAAACTATTTCGTTTGAAAGATGTAGATGAGGTCGAATACGAGTTCGCACCCAAAGACAAGCGACCACGACTTCCTGGTAATCCATATTTGGTAGGGTCGGGTGCTCAATCTGCTGGAGATGACACGGGAGCAGAAGCGGACAATGAAAAATCAGAGTACGAGACGGAAGGAGACATGGCCAGTTTGACGGGAATGAATTCCCAAGAAGAAATGGAAGGGGAACGAACCGAGGAACCACCAATTATTGATGCGCCACCACCACAGCTCATGGCTCTAGGGGCACCATCCGCAGCACCGTCCACACTGGCAGGCGCCGTGGCCACAACCACGGCAACGACAACGGGGGCGAGCAACAGCAATACTACTGTCAAGAGAAAGAAAATGTTGGTCGCCCGACCGTTTGGTACCATGCGCGGTCATACGGCCTTTTTGACATTTGCCACTGCTGGAAACAAGAAGCAACCAAATCCCAATGAAAAGCCCAACTAGCTCGAATCTCATCTCTACCGGTACTTGTAGGTGCATTCGTAAAAAAGCTTTTTCGACTATATGGTGTTATTGTGTAGCAATAAAGAAATGGGTTTGGGTAGAAGTAAGGAAAAACAATGGGTGTCGTGCGGCAGTGTCGCAAAAAGCCTCCGTTTTCATCCCTGATGATGGAATAATTCCGGACAGTGGTAATAAATATGGTTTGGGAGCGAGGAATCAAGCCGCTTCTGTACTCCATAGTATTTTGTGGTTGACACAGAAGAGCATGTTCACCATTGGCAATATGTTTACTCAAAGCTAACCACTTCCTTGCTTGCCTCGGCTCTCTTTCGGATTTCATACTTTTTCAGTTGCTCTCGGAATCGTTCTCGGCTCTTCTTGCCTAATTTACCGAATTGGTACGAGTAACTTCCGGCGACGACCACGGCTCCAGCAATGAAATTACCGATCAAGACGGGAATCAAGTTCTTGAAAATGACATCGTGGATAGTAATCTTGGCACCCAACAAGAGCGCACAGGGCATGATGAATAGGTTAGCTACACTGTGCTCCAATCCAATAGCAACAAAGGTCGAAATGGGAAACCAGCATCCCACCAACTTTCCAACCAGGTCGTTTGATGCACCAGCCATGAATACCGCCAAGGAAACCATCCAGTTACACAAGATCGCTTTGACCAAGGCTGCAATTTAGTTTAAAAAAAATTGGAGAATGGATATAAATGAAAAGGTTAGAATATCGCAGTTCCCATGGAGTGACTTGATTTTTTTTCTTCATGAATCCATTTCTACGTACTCTGTCCAAAGGTACCGGTACACTTGCTGACGGCAGTAGAGCACGCAAGGGCACCCGTTCCACCTTTGAGCAAGCCAACATAATCTGCCGTAAGAGCAAAGAGACCACATCCGATAATATTTCCAATCAAACTGACAACCAAACTCTTGGTGAATTCTCTCCAGTACACCATTCCTTCCAATTTGGCGGCAGCCACCGTGGAAGAGTTTCCAGTGAATAGCTGTCCTCCAGTCATGATAATCAACAACAAGTTGACAGGGAACAAGGATGCAAAGGCCATTTTGACCAATCCAGGGTTGGTGAAACCAATACCCGAAATGTTTCCGGCCACACTCAGAGCAAGAAGACCACCAAAACCAACATAGGCTCCACCCAAGATGGATTGGTGTAGAATTTTCATCCAGTGCATTTTGGCATTGGACATGCCCTTTTCGGCAAAGGCAATGTAGGCATCCTTGGGAGACTTGACCAAGGCGGAATAGGTCGTCTTACTGATATCCAACGACCTGCGTTCGGATCGATCGGTACCGTCCGAGATCATGGAAAGAGTGTAGGGATTGCGTCGAACATTCGACGTGACGGGAACTCGAAGTGGTTGGACAAACGAATATCCGGCACAGTTTTGGGCTGCCAAAAGCAACAAGGTGGCCACAGTGAGTCTCATGATTTGTTAATAGATGGTTCAATACAACTCTTTAAAAAGGCAGAGACAACCAAGGAAATTTTATGACTCTCCTTCTTTTCACAGATCAGAAAAGATCTGCCGATGACGTTGGCCAAGGACTTTCCTCATTTGAGTTCGAAGGCCACATTTTTTTTCTACAACCCCTGGCGGGTGATGAAGTGATTGATGGTCAGATATACGCCCATCTGAAACAACCTGTGAATCTGGTTGGTCAGGAAATCTTTCCCCCTCGGAAAGAGAACGTCATCCTTGACGTCAGCAAGGCGGACACCATGGGCAATTGTCAAGGCCGAAATGTTGTGACGTCATCATTTCCAAGTAAGGCGATGTTACACGCGATACGCGATCCACAATCCGCTCCCAGAAGTGAGCGAATCCCGTAGGCCCCTCTGTGGTACAACCAAGAAGAAGCAGCAGCGCAAGCTGCCATCGCTACCCGACCGATTGGAACGACGTCTTGATTGGCATCTGCCTTTCTTTGTCGTACCTGGCACTTGTATTTATGTCAACAACTGGTAACAACAACAACAAGCATGAAGAGCCGGACATTACGGTCGAGACCCCACCACCCATACCGGTAGAACCTCACATTGTAACTACCTGTGTTGCAACTCCGGTGAATCTTGTCGCCGACATCAATACTCCAACTAGAATTGCCACCAGCCAACCACCCAAGCCTACGACATGTACCGTGTTTGCACCTGCCACCTTGAGTGTAGGTTACACATTTCCAGCTCAAGTGGATGGCATTGATTTTGTAGTGACTGTTCCAGAAGGTGGTGTCCTTGAGGGAGAAGCCTTTCAAGTTCCATATCCGTCCGATGTGCGACAAGCAGAACCATCCATTGAACAGCCAATGACAGTCACTCCATTGGAAATAGTGTCGCCACATCCGACGATTCCAACAGGAAAATGGAGGAATGATATTTGGGATTGTTGTGAGGTGATTCATACAGGAATATTTTGGCAAGCTCTCTTTTGTACCCCTATTTTATTGGGTCAAATCCTGACCAGAAATCAATTGAATCCTTTGGACTTGCCGAATGACTGTCGTGTATCGTATTGTCACGTATTCGCTGGACTTTGGCTGATTTGTCTGGTGCTTTTGCTATTGATCGAGTTGGATGTCATTCCCAATGGATTTTGGGTTGTCGTCTGGCCCGCGGTCATTACAGTGGTTACGGCCATGACCCGGTTCATGGTTCGTGAAAAATATCATATTCCCATTAAATGTTGTACCGGTTTTGGCGGGTCATGTGATGATATATGTTGTGGTGTTTGGTGTGCCTGTTGTGTTTCAATTCAAATGGCACGACATACCCATCCACAAGGGCTTCCCTACGTCTGCTGTTCCCCCACTGGCCTACCATCAGGTACAACAGAGACAGTGTGAATGATAAGCTACAAAATGAAAATGTAGCAAGACTCTCGACTTTTTGGAGTAAATTCCAGCACAAAATGTGTCCATGTGGGGCAAGCAACACTCTGTTGACTGACGACACAATGACACAAAAATTTGATTTTAGAAATTGCTCCCAAAATGATCAGTCATGTACTAACGGTAGTAGTTGCTATATTATACTACAAGTACCGCACCAAATTCCCTTTTCGAAATCGACGTAAATGAAGATTGCTGTTGACCTCCAAGATGTAGCAATGTTTCGTTTGGTCAGGTTGCCAGTTGTCCTACCTAGTTTTCGATAGCTACCGATATGTATTAGAATAGATACTGGAATAGGAAAAGGCTCTTCTTGCGATGACGTCACTTAGATATGCCAAAGTCGAAACTCAACGCGACCCTGTCATTTACCAAATCCAAATCTTCTTGTCGAACATATCGAGCCAACTTTTGACCAAAACAACATCTCAATCATCTTCATTTGTTCAGCATGATTCGACCTCACTCCATGATGATGCTCTTTGCGTTCGGGTTTTTGATCCTTTTTCAACAAGCCAAAACTGGCGTCGCTTTCAACCTCCAACAATCGAATTCTCTTGTTTCACGGTCATTCACTCGCAGGACATTCCCGTCGTTTCAACAACAACAACAAGAACAACAACTAGCAACAACACACGATGATTTCACTTTGGAATCACTTTCTACCAGTAGTAGAAGACAATGGCTGCAAAACTCCATGATCTCCTTGTCGACCATGGTTAGCGTCGTGGATACTCTGGTTCTATCCTCCAATGTCGCACGTGCGGAATCGTCTTCGGACCTCCTTGCCAGTCAAGTCACTGACAAGATCTTTTTAGAAATCAAGGGACTACCATCGTCCAATGACGGTGATACTGCTTCTTCTTCGACTACCGCAAAACGTATTGTTATTGGCTTGTTTGGCAAGGATGCTCCTCAATCGGTAGAAAAATTAAAAAATTGGTAATCGACGAAGGATTGCCAGCTCCTTGCAAGCCAAAAGAAGAGCGAGTCTTTCAACGTGAACAATTAGAGGCCAATAAAGTTTACAATTCCTGTATCGAAGGGCAAGAGAAGGGTGTCAACTATGACTATGCCCAAATATGGCGTATCATCAAGGGGGAACGAATTGATTTTGGATCGGTAGCTGGTCGTTTTGTGGCGAGAGAATACCCCTCGTGGACGGAAAGTGCACCCAATACGCTCAAGCATGATCGACCAGGACTTGTATCCGTGCGACGAGGATCCGATAGTGGTTTTGGTTTCACCATTTATCCAGGTGGGGAGGGGGATATTGATGACTTGAATGAAAATCATATCATTGTCGGCCAAGTTATAGAGGGCATGGATGTTCTTGATGCTCTCAACAATGTTCCTGTTGTCACGTCCGCCAAGGTAAACTATATGGCATTGACGGGTGGCCCGAATAATAAATCTGCACCGTCACGGGCATGTCGATATGGTGGAGCAATGTACTGCAATGAAAACAAACCTCTCATCAAACTTACAATCTACAAAACTGGACTGGTCGCATAACTGTAAAGGAAGGGAATACACAATTTCTAAGGTAGTACCATAGATTGAAAGTTCTCTGTTTGAATATTGTTCGTTGGGAAGTTCATTTTAAAAAGGATAATTCACCAAGTTGCCTGTCTTTTTGTCGACGCAAATCATCTTTGGCAAGCCCTCACAACAAATGTGACAACAATCACATTTGACTTCTGGATTCCTGCCATAGCAGTCGGCCACCAACATGTCCAACTTTTTGTCACAAATTTCTTTAGGCATCGTTCCGACCAAGTTATTATCATGAAGATCAAGATATTCTATGAACCATGGAAGATGTTTAGTTAGAACCATGTTTTGGGTATTTTTTTCATGGAAGGTATTTTCATTGTCGTTGTTTACTCACTCAGATTGGGTAGTTTCGCAAGCTCCGATGGGATAGTCCCCGAAAGTTGATTGGCGTACAAGTCAATCATTTCTATATTTACAACGACTCTTTGTGAGACATGAAGTATCGTTTTGGATTTCATGCTTCACTTCGCGTTCGATGAATCACACTTACCGAGCTTCTTGAGTTGTGCTAGATCCTTGGGGATTGTGCCCGCAATGTAGTTTCCATAGAGAAATAATTGCTTCAGATTCTTCATATTGACAATTTCCTTATGGATTGCTCCAAACATGCCATTCATGTGAAGTCGCAAATACTCTAGCTTTTTCAGTCCAGTCATCAGCTTGTGTGGTATGACACCTTGCAAGTCATTCCCATGCAAATCCAAATCCTGTAGCTCCGTCAACAAGCCAATTTCTCGTGGTACCAAGCCATCAACCTTGATATATCCCAGTTCGAGGTTGATAACTTTGCCGAAACTATTGCATTCTACACCATACCATGTACATTCATTCTTGCTAGTTAACCAATCCGTGTTGACATCCCACTTGGCCCCCTTGGTGGCATAGTAAACGACTGCCAACACAAAACGTTGAGGAGTAAATTTCTTCCCACTTCGCAACATCCAACAGGCGGCCTCATGTTGTGGTGAACTTTTGCTAACAACGTTAAGTTCTCCCACGTTTTGGAAGAGCCATTGGAGGGTCTTGTCATGTTTACGAGTGATCGTTGGCATGCCGTTGCACATGTTGGCGTATTTCTGATAGACCGTAGCAGCGTCGCTGACGGTGAACAATATGGCCCATGACAATAGAGCGAACACTACTGAATGGATTGCAACAGAACGTGCCATGTTGTCGATTGTGTCCTGTTTTTGGAAACAGCCAATGGATTGACAAACAAAATACAATAACACCTACTGTCAACAACAAGAACCACCATCATCGTTGCCATCCGATGATTACATCGTAAGATGCCAAGTGGAATCTTGATGTGAGGGGTGGGCGTAGGAGACGATGACGCCATCGAAAGAGCGCGAGTCCGCGCAGAGTACTTGTGGTCAGGGGAATCGATTATCAATCACCGTCACCATACCTGGTACATGTACCTGGTACCAGGTATGTACAAGTACATCAAACATACCGACGTCCTACTACGTTAGTACCGTATTTAATGGTGATCTGTATTCAGAAGTGATCTGACCTCGAATTCCGTTTTTCCACGAAGGTGTTCTTCATCGACGGAATCTTCGATTACAATGATTAAAAAATTAAGTTCATGTGTACAGCACTCCAACAAATACGGTAGCTCGTCCCTGGTACTAACGGTAGTACTACATAAAACTACCGGTATGATACTAGGTAACGTTAGTATGTAATAGATTGGATTGCACCTCGTCCGATCAACTAGATTCCATTTCTCACAGCCCGATGTCGTTCCAATAACGTCCGCAGCTACCAGCTACCGGTACCATTAAATAACCTCGATCTTATGGGGACAAGGGCCTGTGCGCAACGGAAATCCACTCGCCAACCGACAGATCGACGTGAATCTTGCTTAATACACCAGAATAGTGTCAATCCGTTGAAGGACTGCGGCGAACTCAATCTTAAGGTTTAGTAATGGGGAATGTTACTTTGGTCGCGTTTCAACGCACCATAATGAAACGCATGCCGCAGGGACGATGCTCCGAGTTTTAACGAAACTGACAGTGTGAAACAAAAAGTGTTGTTGATTCATCTTCTGCCAACCTTCTAGTTTGGTGAAAGTAGCACTGTAACAAAATGGTTCGGAGCAACGACTATTCTCATGGAGGAAATCGATCGTCGCGGTCGGGGTATTCGGATTTAAGCGAATACACGACAAGTACCTCGGGAACGCCTTTGCGGAAGCTCGTTAGTTTGGAAATTGTGGGATCGAACACCAGTTTGACCCCCGAACCTTGTATCATTGATCTTACTCAAGCGCCAAGTGAGCATGATGATATTGTCGACGATGATAATGGTGAAGATGATGATGATGACTTGACCGCTTGTGCTGTCCACCAGTATGTGGTGACTGTTCATGACGACCAAACAGGAATCTACGCCCAATCCGAATCTGTCATCTCCCAACCCTCGCATCGGGAGCATTCCATGAATGATGCCTCAACAGCGCCTTCTAGCTACGTTCCAAACCCCTACACCGACTATGGCCCAAGTGACTACGGCCATTATCGCTTACCCAGTCAACGTCCCAGGACTGGTGTGTCGTCAGAAAAAGGCCATCACACCACCCACCGAGGCCACTCCAACAACACAAAAAATGGCCGGAGAAAAATTGTTCAACATAAATCTAGTGTCTTGGGGTCACTCTTTCAGTGTGTCAATCCCACCCTTCCAGGTGAAGCTGATATACCGGTGAACTGGATGGCAACAACTGCAGCCATGGGAGCGATAAGTTCCGATGAGGATGCCTTAGATCGAGTATTCAATACTGTTGAAAAACATGCTTGTCGAAACGATAGTGACATTGGTAGAGAAATGAGAAAGGAGCTGCGACAAAGGGAAGACCCTGAAGGACGGTACGCCGCGCCGAGGCAAAGCCGCAAGTCTGATTACAACTGTGTCAGGCCAGATTTATCTGATTATATCTGTGTCATGCCGGATTTATCTCATTGGAAAACATCAGCAAGACACCATAAATCGACCAAGTCCGCGACCAAGTCGGAAGATATGTTGGATGTAGTGTTTGGAAAAATGGAAAATTATGTCTGTTCCGACGAGGTAAAGGAACAGATAAGGCGTTATCCCAGCAACCAAAAAGACGAGCTTGACAATGTTTTTGAACATTTTGAAAATTTGACTTGTCGCGATGGCATTACAGCCGCAAGCCTTCAGAGTCGTGGACTGAGGACCTTGCACAAAATTCCCCGACAACATTGGACACGGACCTATACGTCGAACAACAAGCCTTTCGGAAAATACCCACCTGGTGCTGATTTGCTGGAGCGATTTGGGAGAGATTTCGAACGATCCGTGTGTACAACACAGCTTGTACAATGTGGACATGAAGGAGACTTGGTTGACACTGTATTCGATCGATTGGAACGGACGACATGCAGGGATCAACCTCCTAAGGAAGGTGGTTATTATGATACGTCGGTGTATGATCTTGATGATCAAAATAGTCTCGTCTGCAGCCCCAGCGAGTCTAAGGACTGGTACAATAAATCTCCCAACCACAGGTTAATACGCCAGCCTTCGTGGGGAAATACAAAACCAAATAAGAAGTTCAATCGAAAAATCGATCTTTGTGGGTACGACGAACAGATGTCTGTGCAAGGAAGGTATCCACGAAGCGACGACAGCTATCAATCCGGTAGAGCAAGAGCAAAGCATAGTCTCGAAAGGATTAGGGCGATTCGAGAGAGGTATTTTTCACACGAGCGCTACTATAGCGATGACGGGCATTACTAAATGTGGCTTTGCTGGGAATTTAAATAGTAGTAGTAGCTGTTGCCATTAATGATCACCCAAGATGTAGTCTAAACTCACTTCCTTAAGTCAGCTGCAAGGACATGGACGACATTTGGATGTTTTTCTTGTTGCCCTGGACACAACAAGCCTCATGATCACTCAAGCAAATAACTTTTCCATTGGCAGCAAGCTCCGACAGCTTTTTGTCTACCAAGGATTGCCATCTATCATCCATATGCGGGAAAAACGACCACCCCCCGACAAGATCAAACCCTTGGACATTTTTCCAGTCAGCGTAACTTGCTCGATTCTCAACTATTGATGGATCGTCCCATTCCTTGCATAGCGTAATGATGGACATTATAATTTGGATGAGACAAGTTGAAGTGCGTTTTGCGAATTCGTCGTTTTACCTACCTTCCAACAGGCTGTATCCATCGATTGGCCCATAACAATGGCTCCAGCACTTGTCCCACAATAAACAGCTGGATTCTTACCAGTACATGCCGTGACTATGTCGTCTCCCCAATTACCTTTTTCAATACAATGATACAACCAAAACGTGTTGCCCCCTTGCACGTATATCAAGTTAGGCATCCAAGTTTGAAAAGCTTCCTTGCCATTCTGAACACCAGCGATTAGAATAGACGCACAATTGGTAGTTATTCGATTGTAAGTGGCATCATCACAAACGTCGTACCTTGGGAAAAAATGTGGAATCATTGGATCCTACCGCATGCTTGATGGAACCGTCGGCCAAATCGAGAGATATAGCAGAAATGCTTATTCTTTCACCAAGTTGACTCGATAAAAGTTCTACAATCTCATCTCGGCGCTTCTTGGCATCGGCCCTTGCCCGTTGTCGCTGCTTGCCAGGTGTATTGTTGGAATCTCGACGCAGCGCATACATTGCCGTTGGAATGTACAAAAAACGAAGTTCCAATGCTTTGTTGTGATTGGTACCTTCCACCAGTCCAGCCAAAGTGTCTTGCCAAGATACATATCCCTCTTCTAACTTCGAAATCGCGTCGTCGGCCACTTCCATGTTCATTACCGCATCCAGGTCGGGACCACAACATGGGCTCTGGATCGCTGACTGTACAACAGCAGATTCAGCAGCCGTCTGTTGATCCCTCCACAGCGATGCGACCAATCCTCTCATGAGGAAGTCAATAGCCTCGCTATTTGGTTTGAGACCATCGGAGAAGGAAGAGAGTAGTAGTCCATGGTGGATCCAATCGCCTTTCTCGTTTGGAGCAAGTCTTAATGGATCCGAGCGCGATGGTACAAGAGGTTTGCCGTATTGGTACTTCCCATGGAATGCAGCCACCACAAACAGCTGTACGAAGGCCAACAAGATTCGCTGGGTTCTAGGCCCCCTTTTGACTCTTGATATCTTCATGGGGAAGGAGTTCTTTCGTTGTTTATTAGAGGCAGTTACATGTACCAGGTACTTGCTAGCTGGCAACATGACGATACCAAGATTGCCGGCAAGAAAACAACAGGACTGGCACGAATGACGTAACTCGCGGACACATTCGACTTCAAGGCTTTGTGACAGAATGGGTACTGCGGGCATATCAAATGCTAAAAGATGCCTTGTTTTTCAAGAGGAAAAATGCGAATCCTGCACAACGCTTTTCTTTTGGATTCGCATTGGTGCGTCCACAAGAAAGGGTCCATGGCCCAGCACAAAACCGAACACTGTTTCATTTCCGAACTCTAACCGATCCAATCCTGTCAGATCGATCACCATCCAACAATTGCAATCCGATGCTCACAAAAATCCTCGGCCGTCGTCGATAAACCACTACAATACAAAGCAAAGAATCTTCAAAGTAAACATCATGAACGCTCTTCGTTGCCGTCCACTTTTTCAACAAGTTCAACAACGAACCAAAGCCACCATGACTTCCAAGGCCTTCCCACCAATCAAGAAATACAGCTTCAAGCAACAGTGGCTCTCAGATCCATCAACTTACCCAATCATGGCCATCATGGGTGCAGGTTTGACATTCATGGTTGGCATGTCGTTCAATGCCTTGTTCACGTACAAACAACTTGATATTAACCCCAACCAGCGAGGCCGCACCATGAAGCAATACAGTCCAGAACATCGAACGGGAGTCGTGGAACGTTTCACTACGCTGACGGGAGGTGTGAATCCGGAAGGGCTTGGCATTGACCACAAAGAATGGCAAAAGAAGAGAGAAGAATATCTCCAGAATTAAACACAACGCGCGTTGTCGATTTTCCAACAACCATTCCACAGGCTGATGACAATTTTGTGACATCGGCTGAGCGGAATGGTCCCTACATTATGTACAGTAAAATAAAATGGTGTCATGCACCATGAATGATCCTAGAACCAATTTCAAGAAATGTCCACATCACTATGCTTTTATAAGAAGTCGTCCTTGAGATGAACTGGTCTTCGTCGCAAGACCCTGTCCAGCTTTTAAATCCAATGACCTATGGTTGCTTTCAGTTGGAACAAGATGTAGGCTTTGATTGACACAGATCTTGATTTGAAACTTCAGGAAGGTATGCATAGCGTGTTCCGGTGACCTCCTTGCTCCGAACCTGTCATTGTCGAACCCTTGCCTTACAAGTCCAGCGAGGACTATACGGATGGTTTCAGTTCGAACAGTTGTAGCTTTGGTAAACGCATGCAAATGTTGTACTTTAAGTAATAAGGCATGTATGCCGTGCTCTGGTGACGACATCCTTGTTCCGAAAAAGCTGGAAAGAAAAATGGTCGACTCTTAACTAACAAACTGCAGATTGTCATCATAAAGTGCCGTTTAGGTCGACAAATCGATTGCTCATGATGAAGTCACGCCAAAAAAAAGTGAAGAGGAAGCTGACACAAAACAGTAGCGGTCGAGAGCAACCCAAAATAAAATTCATCATAATTGCCATTACCAAGTTGCATGACAAAATACTAACACAATTCGAGAAAAAAGTTGTTGATTATATATTGGCATTAGTTTGCATGCGTTTGCAGGTTTCTGTGGTAACTTGTTTCTCCTAGTTTGACAAAATCATCATTTGATATAAATGAATGGACAGGAATACACAAGTCCTTTTTACTCTTTCAGGTATTCTTCTCTCTTCTTTTGCCATTCTTGGTGGTCAATGCCAAGCCCTTCCGGATTCACACCTCCCTTCAACGTAGTGAAACGTTCCACGACACCCGTTCGATGTTCTGGACTGTATTGCTTCATTGTGCGCCCTCGTTGGTTGGGGTTAATATCAACTTGTTTGTAAGTGAACAAGGCATTGAAACCCATTCCAACCATGAATGTCAAACCTGAACCCATAATGACCATAATGGGATAGGTCGAAGGATCCGAGAGCCACGATTGCCTAAAGTTGTACTTCTTCAGTGGTGGAAAGGCCTTGGAGGCCATGGTAGTCTTCAATCGTTGTTGACGACCGACTTGTTGAACAAGGGGACGGAGACGTAGTGTGTTCATGATGATGATTTGTTGCCAGGTTGAATGATATGTTTGGTTGGTTTTCTCGTTTTTGTGAGATCAATAGATACCTTGTCTAGATTTACCTGTTCAGAGAAATCCAAACACATCCGAACTCCAAAAGGTGTTCGCGTTTCTGGCAGCTTCGCTGTCACCATCGTTCTCTGCACCAACGTAGAATGCGGTACTAGCTACCGCTATTGCTGCGGTCGTTGAAGTCGACCACGGAACAGGTTGTCACAAATTACTCCGATGCGTTAATTGTCGTGTACGTGTAATTGTACCGGTACGAACTTTGGAGTCATTCCTGCAGCTACATATGTCGAGAGCGTATGCATCGTCCTCATTTGTAAAATCCGAATTATACTACTCCCGGTAGTAACGTTAGTACCTGGTACGTTTTAGTTAGCTTTGCAACTAGCCTCTAATCGCAAGGGATGCCAAGATGACTACCCGACTGACTGCAAATATGGACCAGGTCTCGATCATCAATGAGATTATTATTTTTGGCAGAAGCGTGAGTACGTGGTTGGGATGTCACCATCATCGCTAGTTGTTGTCCATGATTTCTAACTCCTCTACTGCCGTTGTTGGAATAGACGCTTGGTTTTTCGTCCCATGCTCGTCACAAAGTCTTCGACGCGCCACAAATCACTAAAAAAGGCTGTGATTTGTCGTTGTCGACGAGCTCGTGCCACATCTCGTTCGGCCTGATTGAGTTGTTCTTCGGTACAACCCGCATAGTAGGATAAAATGTTCCTACGTTGATAGTAACTGAGTGCCAATCGATGCATAACGAGTCGATTGTTGCCCTTTTTGCGACTTGTCAGGCGACTTTGTTCAAAGTCATCAATGGGAATACGTTCCTCATCATCCTCGTAGGTCCAATCCAGAGTAATAGGTGTACCAAGCGGCACCGATGGGTTGTCTCCGATGGTTTGATGAAAGAATCGGTGATGAACAGTATCAAAGTGAACTTGGTCTTTTCGTTTCGGATGAGTTGCATTGTTGCAACAACAGTGACAAGAACATATTACTGTATAGGGGGCACGATGCATACTAGACAGCAGCGGTGGAAGGGGGGATATCAGAACAGTTTTGGAGTGTGGGAATTCTTCCACGATTCGATTGGATACGTTGGGTCGTTTCATTCCTCGCCATGGTCCATTCAAGCGAATTGGTATTTTGTCATCCAGAGAGATCTTGATGGCTGGTGAAAGATTGTGCGTACTGTGAGCACTTTGGGTAGTTGATTGTAGGGGTGCTTCATCATGTTCCCAAGAAAACGAAACCTGTATTGGTTTTGAAATGGAGCTTCGACCGAAAAACACCATGCTGCTGTTGTCCACAATACTACGGTCATTTTCGCAAACATATCCAGTGTCAGAAATGTCTTCAACAACTAGATGTGAATCATCACTCGTTGAAATTTGGGGCAGCCTGTCCTTTTCAGAAATGGCTTGGGAGCAATGAGTGTTTTCTTGTCCCTCCTCGGGTGTTGGACAGTCGATTAGATCATCAAGGCCGTTGGAAGGAGCGCTTTCAGATTCTACGCTGGTTGTAGATGCTGATGGCGGAGAGGATAAGGTATCATCGGAACATGTACGTTTCAAAGAGAGGGATTCCAATCCGTTCTGATTGGTGTTACGAGTAGTGTACTGCAAGTCCTGCGGACGGTCCGAGTCACTACTACCGGCAGTACTTTGGTTACAGATTTGCTTTTTTCCTTCCTGTAAATCATCCCATGATTGAATTTTGCTGCTCTTCATAGTTACAGTCACCATATGAGACTCTATCAGTTTTGCACGGTCCAGTGGCCCAATGTCGTACCGAGCATCATCCGGCATTTGGAGTCTACCGGAAGTACCGTCGTCCCGGCGACACATTAAAAATCAAGTGGGGTCGTTTTCCTGTGGGAGCTTGTCGTCGTTTTTTTATTCTTCTTCCAAGAATGGGAATGTTGGGCAATGTTGTAATGGGTGTCTTCCAACCAAATTTTGTTTCACAACACACACTCGGACTCGTCGATGATGATGGGTGGGCTACAGGCTAGGTAGAGAGAAATTCCATTACACCAGGTATTCCCGTAATTATTATTGACAGTGTGACATACCGGGGTTCGGGTTAATTCCTACCGTACTTGGTCCAGTTTACCTAATATGTCCCGTGCTTTATGGTACTGTTCCTTGGGCCGGTTAGTGGCGAACATGTCGAATCCCTTGTAGAGATACGACGAGTCCGGTCTTGTCAGTCTGTCTGTGCCACAGTATGGAAGTGTGCGCAATCCA
The DNA here is from genome assembly GCA_019593585.1 of Nitzschia palea. NCBI lineage: Eukaryota > Bacillariophyta > Bacillariophyceae > Bacillariales > Bacillariaceae > Nitzschia > Nitzschia palea. Next base: position 109,383 of record SWEM01000008.1, on the reverse strand, counting down.
TGGGAGTGTGAGGTGAATCTTGGAAATTTCTGTTCACAACGGCGGGACAGTTCTTGTCCGTAGTGGACGAGACGTGTCCCGGAAGTACTTGTACCTTGTACCGGTGGTCACAACACTGCACACATACGCATCACTTCCCCCTCGCCAATGCCCCACTTCCGTACGGGAGTGAAGAAACTCTCACATCAAATCGTGGCGCTTGGTGGATCCAACAGTATCCAACTCATCCTCCAAACTCTGAATACTTGTACCCATCCACTACCTGCCGACTAATCTATTCTCACTGTAATGTCGGACGGTGAGGAGAAACGAAAGAAGAAGGGTCTCTTTGGTCGGCCCCGCCTCAAGAAAAAAGGGAGTCGAAGTGACCTGAGTCAAGATGGGTCCAGTTTTGGTGGTGGTAGAGATGCCAGTGTGGATGGAGAATCTACCGTCAACTCGGATTCATTAAGAAAGAAAAGAAAAAAGGCATTGGTAAGCGTATCAAACGCATGGTGGTTGGTCGCAAGAAGAAAAAAAGAGATGATGATGGGAGCGATGTCGACGTGTATGACAAGAACGACCCAAATTACCGAGGTCCCCGAACATCCCTTCATCCTGATATTTTGAAACAAGTCATGGAAGGAGATGATGGAGGAGCAGACGGGACTCGTCGTGGTGCTCGCTTCGGAGTGGGCGATCCCATTGACGAGGAAGGCGAGGACGATCAAGATTTGGAAATCATGTCTTATGGCGAAGCAGAAGTCGGCAGCGATGTCGACGAACCCGGGGATTTGATGTTCCCAGTGAGTTTAGTTCTGCTACTTGTGGACCCAGATACATTACGTTTTGAACTATTGCAACTAGAATTCGATACACCCCAAGAGGCCAAAGTCGGGGATGTTCTAGAGCAAATTAAAGAAAGCATCACCGAGCCAGCGATTCGATCGCTCGAGTTCACTTCGTTGGTGGACCGAAAAGGTGCACAATTTGCGGCAACGGCGCCCTTGGCCAAGGCGCTCACCAACCGCAAACGAAGCAAGGACATCTTGGTGGTACTGAGCAAAGGTGTCTCCACGGAGCAATGTGGGAAATTGGCTCGACCAATCCTTGGCGATTCCAAAGTCATTTCCATGGTACGTTTCCAAAACACCTGTCGTTTTGTTTTCGTTGGTACTCTCGAATTAACTCCTCACATTTTCCCCACTCCCAAAATAAATAGTTGGAAGCCAATGGATACAATGTCAAGGGTTGGGCCAAGAATAAGCAAGAAGAGTCGGAACTCAGAGATGCCAAACCAGACACGTTTGCCGTGAGCGAACGCAAGAGACAAATACGATTTACGACGGTTCTGTTGGGAGCTCTATTGGTGGCTTACATTGTCTATAGTCTATTTCAGTATTTTTTTGGCACGGCGGCACCACTTGCCGCCCTGGAAGATGCGTCGCCAAATTTGACAGCCGTAAACGTGACGGAACCTATTTTGGACCAAACTGAGGAAACTGTGCACAATCTGATTGTGGAGGAAGTAAAACTAGAAGCGGAATAGTGTTCGCTTAAAAAGGGTTTAGGAACAACAATGTCCTTCAATCTTGAAGAAAGTGATATGATGAGAGTACTCATTTGTAGGAACTTACATTTAGTCCTTGGTTCATATGGATAAGTATTATACTGCTGGAATTTTTGAACACACGATGGATCAACGACCCACTCTCCTTTGTTGACCCCTTCTTGTTCTAGTAATTGCCAACTGGACACACTCATGATAGATTAATCACTATCAATGCGTTGTACTACTTTTTCTCCGAACGCTACCAATCTGTGAATGAACATAAGCCGTATCCACAACAGATAGCCTGCTTTTTCAGCCAAACCTCTGTTTTCGATTCCTGCCTCTTCCGGAACGGGAAAGACCCGTGGTTAAAGGACAACTCCTTCTTCCTACTAAAGTTTGTACTCTCACACTTCGCCCACACCCTGTGCAGCTGCGCTTGATTCAAGCTGTACACAAGTTGAGTATATTCGTCCCACCCATTTGTAGGCGTACCACCGTTCGGAGGGTAATGTTTGATGTACGTTCTATATCTGTCAGAATTTCCGTAGTTATCACAAGTAGCAGACAACACGCCCTGACACCCTGGCGCTAGCAAAGCCCTTCCTTCCTCGTCCTCACAGTCATTGAAGGGAGAAATTCGCGATACTATGATACCACTCAATATCATGACTTCGTTGTCACCTAACCATGAAATGGCATCTTTCTGAGCCTGTGTGTAGCTTCTGTTAAAACCTAACTCTGATAATTCCACGCCTTCAAAGGCCATCTCAGCGGTCCTATTCCTACATACAACTGTGTCATCATGACCCTCCTGGCAGTCGACAAACAATAGAGCCAACGTCTCTGCGTTCTCACGCGCTGCCACTGAGCTAGATTCGTAGAAATCCTTGTAAAGTTCAGCTCTTGATGCTCCGTCGTCCAGGCTTCGTCCTACTTGTGCCAAACCTACCTCCTGTGCGTAAGCGAGACCGGAACTACAGATGAGCATCAATAGCATCATCATTGCCAGAAATTTGCTCGTGGTAGCTCCGCAACAGTACAATCTCAACGATTTCATGACGATCATTAGTGAAGCAAAAATATACCTTTGTTCCTGGTGATCTGTCGTTCGTTGCGCCTTTGTACTACAGGGTGGTTCCTTTTTCGATTGTACTACCGTAGTACCAGGTATCCGTTGCTGCCATAAAATTGTGAATATTGAATATTTATAGTAGTGATTGATGACATTGAGAGGAACCTCATGGATCTTGTCGGCGGCATGTTTTGTCGGACGCAGAACCACGCGAAAATACCGGTACCAGTACCCGAGCACACACATTTGGACTGGTAGCGATCTTCACAATCCATTTCAATCAAGTACCAGGTACGGTAGTTGCATCGATGAAAACGACAATGATGAAGACGGCAATGACAACGACGACGACTTTGACTCCCACTCAACGTGAGACAGTGACAGCCTTTCAAGCACGAGTCTATGAGGCACTGTTATTAGTCGAACGAGGACATGTGACCACCTATCAAGAATTGGGTTCCTTGATTGATTGTGGTTCTTGTCAAGCCATAGGACAAGCCTTGAAACGCAATCCCTTTGCACCGGAAATTCCCTGTCATCGGGTGGTCAAGGCTGATTTGACCTTGGGTGGATTTTGTGGATCCTTTTCCAAGGCACCCGAAAAGAAGCAATTATTAGAACAAGAAGGGGTCATTTTTCATCAAAACAAAAAGGGAGAGTGGGTGGTCGACCCGTTGTGTGTTCAAAAATTCCAAAAACAGTAAACCGACAACAACAACTACATGACTTTTAATCAAACTCTCGTGATATGATTGCAAGGTAGACTGATAGCTCCTATCCCCATTGCGTGCATCGCAGCGTTGTTGAATTAGCAAATAATGCTACGAGTAAAAAAAGATGTATTGCACACTGCATTCGGGTTATAGGGTTCTTGGATGAAATATAGCGGTAGGTAAACCACATTCTACCGGTACTACTCCTTCGCTTGTTCCATCAAATCTTGCACTTCGTTGTTGTTCCAGCCTGAAGCCCATCTGTACAAGTACCGTTGTTTCTGCCATGTTAATTTTACATTCGATACCGGTGGCTACCGGCCGAAGGATATTCTATTCCTATATATATTCCTAGCTCTCATCTTTATTCTCGTGATTTTCCACTACGGATGGCTGGGCTTGTGGATCCATTGGGTTAGCAGTCCTGCCTGGCCTTTTTTGGATACTATTATTACTAGAAATCATCCAGACTCACAGTCAACCACATACCGACGAAGGAACAAAAACAACAAGTTTTCATCGATGTTCCCACTTGGGTATTTCCTTTTTCTGTAAAAAGGCTTGCATACCGGACTGGGCATCCTTGGTTTGTAAATTTGCTAGCATGGCCTTTTCTGCGATTTGATAGGCCTGTTCTAGAGTAATATCCGCCGATGCCTGTTGATAGAGACTACGTTTTCCCATTTGCATGGCACATGCTGATTGATTGGCAATTTGACGGGACAATTTGGCTGCCTCTCGTTGGGGATTGGCTGCCATGGAAGTAATGAGTCCATATTGCATCGCTTCGGGTGCCGTAATGGTACGACCCGTATACAGCATGTCCATGGCACGTTTCAACCCAATACTCCGAACCAACGGGACAGCGGGAGTATGACAAAACAAACCAATCGTTGTAGCACCAGGAGTAGAATATCCACTCATTGGATTGCCAATGGCTAAATCACAGGCCGCGACGAGTTGACAACCAGCGGCCGTAGCCAACCCATCCACGGCCGCAATCGTTGGTTGGGGAATGCCGGGCAATAGTTGCATGACATGACTACATAGTTTCAACAAATCCCTTTGACCTTCTTCCTCTAGACTTGATAATTCTTTTAAATCATGACCCGATGAAAAGACATTCGTAGTACCACCTTGACCTTGAAGAACAATGGCCCGAATATCCTGGGGATGTTGCGCGGCACGTTCCAATTCATTTCGTAACAACTCCAATAGGGCACGATTGAGGGCATTGCGCTGCTTGGGTCGATTCAATGTCAGTGTCAAAACTCCATCTTCCTCCTTGGTCAACAGGATGGTGCCATTCGGTTGGTCGGTATTTTTGTCATTGTCGTTGGTGTGGTTGGATTCACTCCCACGACTGTACCATCGTGGTGGTGCAACTGGGTGGAAAGAATCCAATCTCCTAACATTAGAAAAGGTAGTTCTGCTCTCGTTTATCAACGAGGCAACTCGTCGAGTCAACATCATTATAACTGGTACCTAGTAACCGTGAAGAATGAGTTCTTGACGGCGTGTGGATCATGGATCGTGTGTGGAATCTTTACAGTTATTTACGGTTACATGTTATAGATGACGCCTTCCACACTGTGTGAAACGATTCTGCACGTACTTTGAGGTTGGTGACATGACTCGTCCGTGTCATGCACACGCATAGTAACTTACAAGTAACTTTGTGAGCAAGAAATGTAAAGTGAAGGGCCCATATGACCTAGAAGTATAATGCTACATATTCTAGTGCCCATTCCTTTCGATTGGATGAATGAATATCCAGTTGCGTGAACCTAGCCGCTAGAACAATTTAATGAAAGTGGAAAATCTACAGTCGCATCATTCCCTGCACAAAATCTCCAAATTGGTCTAGCATACCGCCAGATTTGCGCTCTTTTTTGTCACCATTGAAAATATCATAGATATCCTCCACTTCTGGATTGGATGGAAGTCTTGCACCGGTCGAAATCAATTTGTATCCTCCATCAGCATCGGCATCTTCTTGCCATACAGAAAAGGATCGAGGCCATACTCTCGTGAGGGCACCCCATTGCAAGGTCCGTAAATAATATACATTGGTCAAACCATCCAACAATCGTTCGCGCAACATGCGTCCAGCCATTCCAAACCCCGTCACGCCCATGTCGACCAGGTTGGGATTGACAAAGACGGTCAGCTTTAAGTCTTGTGCCTCTGTTTCACTGGTTTTAAGTAGTTCTTCGACATAATCCGACTCGGATGCTTTGGGACAGAAAAAGAATACGACCCAATCCTTGGATATATCTTGATATCGTACCCCACCACAAGAACTAAATTGGACACAAGGAGGAACCTTGGGATCGGGACCTAACCAATCTCGTCGTGCCAAGGCGGCATTGCCTTCGTCGGGGAAATACACTCGGACAATGGGTCCTTCCCACTTGAAATTGGGATCTCGGCCCTTGTTTTCCAAAATTTTGGCCAATTCTTCCTTTTTGGTTTCATCAATTTCAATAACATCACCATCATCCCCCGCTGTTGTTGTTGTTGTTGCTTGTAATAAAGACTGTAGTTCGGCTCGGGCTTGTGCCACTTTCATCATTTCTCCTTGTTTCAATTCCATTAATCCAGGAACCATGCGATAGGATATACAACTCACTAGATTTTGCATAAATCCGGTCGATTGTTTCAAGAGGGTATACGTTTCATCTCCTGCCGAAGTATCAAAATCAACGCGGCATCGACCCAAGGCACCTACTTGTTCGGCAAAGTCGGCACACGCATTGGCCGCAATTTCGGCCGCATCCTGCAAAGAATCGGGAAGTTCCGTGGGTGCCATTGCTACACAAAAAGTGAGAAAAAGAAAAATGATTAGGAAACAAAAAGAGCAAGAGAATCATGCGAAGGAGAGCGGGCCAAAAATGGGCAATGGCTTCATCCGCATACTAGTAATAACAATAATATAATGACATGTGTCACGTACTCGTATCCGAATCCGTAGCACCCAACAAAAAAATTCTGGATCGACCAGAGTTGGAAATGACTTGGAAGCCATTGGACAAAGTGAGACTTGTCACTAACAACAGAGTCACGCTGGTGATCCGCGAGAGACTAAATGATCTCATGATACAATGACTTCTCCTTCTTTTAGTTTTAACAAGCACAATGGAAAAAAGAGTTTATTGTCAACTCGGCAATGTTGTCAATGACATGGGAACGGAAACAAAAAATCTCAGCTAGATCTCTCTCCACGCGGAAGGTTCCTTGCGAAGGAATCAGGAATCTGGAAACGACCGCCGTCGACTGATCCATTGGGTCGGAGATGGGGCTTGACTTCCAACCGGACAAAGAACCGTATGTTAAATGAAATTGGGCCAATGAAATTGCCGAAATAGAATTCTCCGTTTCAACCTTTCCACCCGTAGGCGAAACCGTTTCGAAGTGTTCTCGATTCCCCGTCCTTCAGAAGCCTGTGTGTTCTCCGAAAGGGCGATCAGTAGAATGTCACACAGCAATTTTGTCGTAGAAATCCAACCGAGCACAAGATAAAAATGCATTGAGGGACGACCGGCGACCCTAATTTCGCCGCGTAATGCGTCTACCAAGTCGCAGTAGAACTCCCAGATCCACGGAGCAAGCGCGGAACAGCCGGAGGGTTGCCGCATTCGCGACGCGGCCTCCCCTCACAATGAAGACGTTCACCTCGAGTTCACCGCATTCACCATCGATTCACCACGGTTTTCGTTCTTGTCACTTTTTTGATTCTCCCAATCTCTATCGGATAACCTGCAATCGGTACTAGACTACTACAACTGAAAACGACAGCAAAGAACGAAAATGTCTGACGACTCGGCTGTCACAGATCCCAATGAAAGGCGACAAAGCTCTGGGAAAGACCATTCCAATGTCCAATTTCCATGGAGGCTTCATGAGGTGGGTTTCCAAGAAAGGCTCTGCACTCAGTCTACCGTTGTCGTGTGTCAATTGCTCACATGTGTACTCCAACTATTGTATTGTTTTGAATAGCTATTATCCGAGGCGGAAGCTAATGGAAAGAGCGAGATTATCTCTTGGCTTCCAGATGCAAATGCTTTCAAGGTGCACAACAAGGTTCGGTTCACGAAAGAGATTTTGCCATCCTACTTCAACGCTACCAAATACAAATCATTTCAAAGGAACTGTAAGAGAGATTAGTTCTGAATTGGGTGTTGCATGTTTGTCTAATGGAACGATAAGCTCATTGTCCTCATTTCCTTCTTTATCAGTGAACCTATGGGGATTCGAGACGATCCAAGAAGGACCATCGAAGGGTGCTGCCTTTCATCCACTTTTTATCAAGGGAAATCGTGAAAAGTGTCATTACATGAATCGACAAAAGGTCAAAGGGATCATGGGGAAACCTGGAAAAGCGCATGGTAGGGTTCCTTCTGCGATGGCTCAGGGCACAAAAGTTGGACCACTTTCGACGCTGGCCGATTTGGCGTCGCAAACCAATTACCCGGGCCTGGCTGCTGCATTGAGAAATGCCAAGGCATCCTACTTGTCGGCGGATGATCTAAAGGCACTACCATTTCCAAAAAAGCTTCATCATATCCTGGCACAAAACCAGTATACAGATTCCATCTGTTGGACACCGGATGGTCGGTGCGTCCGAGTGGTGGACCCATTCAAGTTTCAAGAGAAAGTGGCCAAAAACTACTTTTCACATAACAGTTTCTCTTCCTTTTTGGTGGAACTTGAAAGCTACGGTTTCAAGAAGGTGTCACATGTTGGCTTTCAAGAATGCTTTTATCATGATGTAAGTGGTGTCTAAACTATGGCGTTGGTTGGTATTGCTCAAAACAACTTCATGGCTGGCTGACATTTTCCTAAATGATCCACAGCTCATGATCCGTGGTTGTCATCATCTCTGCAAGTACATGATGGATCCTGAGGCATCAAGGAAGTTTGTTTCCGATGATCCGTCTCGTGACTTGGAAATCGATCAAGCTTTTGGTGTTCCCGCATTTACACAACCAGCCCCCGCCGTCGTAAGTCCACCACCTACTACCATGGCTCCAATGAATGGTGGTTTCATGAACGACCCCGTTGCTGCAGCAGCAGCAGCGCAAGAATTCCAACAACGGCAACATCATCTTGCAGCACTACAATTTATGAATCCACTGGGTCTGGGTCTCACCGTGAATCCTGCTCTTTTGGGAGGAGCAGGTCTTGGTGGTCGAGGATCCATGCCCATGCTTCAAATCCCAGGAGCAGGGAACGTTCAAGATTCTCAAGTTTCTGCTTCGACACCTATTTCAAATTACTTGGCCAATTCATCGCAGGGAAGCAGCAAAATTACTGGACGATCCGAGGCAGTCTAATTCAATCACGACCACGTTGCATCGGCAGGTACGTTGGGCTTTTCGGCCTAGTGATATGGTGGTAGTTATCGTTTCGCCATCTATCGCCCACTGCTTGTCCCGTGTGGATTGCTTTTTTGACCTGGTGCAATTTATAGTTATATAATAACAGGCGCCGTTTTATTGTGTGCATTTTTTTCCCTTGTCCAATGTGTTGGGGTCTATCGGGTCCATTATTGATCTCCGGGTGCGCATGGAGACTCGGAATACCGTACGCCACGTCATCGATCGACGTCAAGTTTGAAACAAGCAACGATGGAAAGAACATTTCTAATTTTCTGCACTTCGCTCGAACAAGCGACCATGGACAGCGAATTTACAATTTACAGTAGTTTGTAAGATACAATTGGTGATAATAGAACTTGCTTTGTGGACAAAGGGTATCAACGTGCTTGTCAATCATGTTCGTTCAACGATTTGTCATCTTCGTTTCTACGTTCCTGACTTGTTGGTTGGCATTAAACACTACAGCTTTTCGGCCGACGACGACATTGTGCATGGGGTCGCGACACTGTGCTTCTCACACAAAAACAACAACACTTTTCTATCAAGCGAATGTAACTGCTGAATCGCCCAACACGAACTCGCACATTCGTAGCTCCGCTGCGATAGGGACCAACATCCCAGTGATTGGTCCTTTATACCATCCTACGCCACTGTTAATTGGTACAACCTTTTGGCTGGATCCACCGACCCCATTTCAATGGAAAACTTTGGAGGTATGCGTCGACGCGTGGAACGATAGGCACAAGGGTAATCTTGCCACCTTGGATGCGGCGCCCCTGGTGGCAGTTTTGGAAAAGGGCTCTGAGATGGCCGTCATTGCCGCGATTTTGGGCTATCAACCATCGTCGACCACAGAATTACGCACCACGCTGGACACGTTTGATGCAGCAAGTTTCCGAGAATCACTCGCAGGTCTTTCCAGTGTTCCCTACTACAAGGACACATCCAAAGTACGCCTATTGTGCATTGGGCGGGCCAAACTTTCCAATTACTGGCATATGACCACCAGCCACCACAATCCAATCACATCAGGATCACAAGAGGGCATTGACCCCACATGGGAGGAAAACGATGATACAAGCGCATGCAACACTGAACCAGTGTTAATGGCTACCATGCAGCTCATCTTGGATACGTATACTGCTCGACCAAGCAAGGGACGTGAGTTTGGTTCCATGTCGAGCCCAGTACATGCTCTCAGTCAACTTTCGATGCTGTCATCTAGAGTCTGTTTCTTGCACACAGATAGACAAAAACTGGCTCAAGGAATACAAGCCATACAAACTAGATTGGAAATGTTATCCAAAGAGTGGCAAGATTGGGATGGAATTGGAACTTTGTATGATGACGGTGATCTGCTGTCGGAAAACGATCAAAGGCGTCCCGAGCTAAAAGACTGTGTCATTAGCGACAGGGGAAAGCGGACGGACTCCATCGCAAAGATCACGAACGCGAATATTTTGTCTCCAAGGGCAGCTCGTCTACTGGAACTTGAAAATTACGGCATGGGAACAACGCCCAGCGCGTATTGTGATCTCCACGCTCTTACCAAATTTTTGATAGAGATTCTGAGACCGTATTATTCACCAGAACATACCACCACTGAAGAATTTGAGTACTGTTTGTTTTCATGGGTGGCAATGCAAAGTTTGGTACCCTTCCTTTACGGAACCGAAGAATTGAACGCTGCGTTGGGAAGCAGCAACACGGTGGATCGTATGAATCTTCTTTATCAATTCATGAGTGCACATAAAGAAGCATTGAATGAGCTTGCCATTGCCAAGAACAAAGAGTTGCGAGACTGTGGCGAAGAATGTGATGTCTTTTGACTCACAGGACAATTTTGAAAGAAGGAATGACTCACGGTCAGACGTGCACGACCAACGAATGTAACGTATATCATCGTCACGCGACAAAAATTATTGTACCATTACCAGGTACGGACGGACAAATTCAATAAAGTTCCGAGAATAGGATGAGCTTTCCGCCACTCCGCATGACAAGTCGATAAAAGGGAACATTTATTTATGTGTGCAGGCTCAGGTGTTCTGGTTTTACCAGGCAATATTTAATCCTAAATACTGATAGATGACGTGTTACTTTGTTTCAATTGAAATTTGTAAGTCCGGGGGCATCTCTTGGTCCTTTACTCAATTATGAAATTTCATGATTAAAAAGCCACCGAACTCGACGAACATCACGATTTCGGTCGTCAACAAAGGGGTCAGCCGGTGCTTTTAAATAACATTGGCTTCGCGACACACTATTCCGAAGACAACCAATCAAACACTTCCAACCAAAGATTTGTTCGTCAGATTCTACAGCATTTTGTGAAGGCACAAACCCGATTCCTTTTTGAGAATGGGCATTTTCTGTTGATAACCTGAAGATTCTACTTATCATCACGATTTGCGTCTTCTCCAAGGCAGTCCCAGTATGGTGAAAGCGTAGCCCCTCCAACCAACGTTTGCCGACCGCCAACAACCATGTGTCTCGACTCACTAGTTCATTTTGATGGGGGACACCTACCAAATTACAGAAATCAATTCCATTTCAATCAGGACTATCATTGCGTCCAAGTAGTCTCGTGGCTTAAAAGCTGCGAGACTGTCGTTTGTGATCGGGACTTATTTCATTGAACCGTTACAAGGCGTCACCTCGACAACATGAACCCAGTTGACCCTAGTTCGACGCGAAGTGTTGGTGGTGTCCGCAATAGTTCCGATACGCCCACAGACGACGACAACGAGGACCTGGTTTCAAGCTTAAAGAGACGGAAGACGCAAGAAATGCTCGCTCATAATTTTTCCAGTCAAGCGTTATCACAATGTACGTGAACCCAGCATTGAGCCTAGAAACCATCTTGCTGCGACATTCGAATTCCAAAACATTTTCTGGTGAACCCTCTGATCACGATATCTTGCTATCAATGATTAAGGTTTTGTTTCTTGTTCTGGAGCACTGCTACGCCTGTCGTGCTTATTATTACAGTGATGGCTCACGTCGTTTTGTTCCCCGAACTGCATATTTTGCAGCCCCAATGCAGGAACAGCTGGCACAACATGAGTTCATGTTCCACGGTGGCGGCATCAACCTCCCAGGTAAAGGTAATGGTGGAGCCACGACAGTGAATACCCCGCAGCATCCCGGCCAAATTGGTTCCAGCGGAATGCTGATGATGGGACCTCCGCCTCCCCTGGGTAGTCTTTCCGCGACCGGTATTTCTGTTGCCCCTCGCGGAAGCCTAGTACAGGGACAACAACGTGGTGTGGGACAAAGTTTCGTCAACTTCCAGCAACAGCTAGTTGCTTTACAGAACCAAGCAAGTATAAGTGGAGGAGAAGGAGGAGGGACAGTTGGAAGAACAAATAATTTGTCTGCTATCGATCGGAGCAAAGGCTATGATGCCATTTTTGTACCAGCTGCAGATGAGGAAAGCCTTTTTGGTAGTGGTGGACTGCTGCCACAACATCAGCTTCTCTCTCTTCAGGCACAGCAACTTTTGCAACAGGCTACTGGTGTTTCTACTGCTACAGCTCAACCTTCTGTCAACATGATCTCTTCCGGCTACCATCATTTTCAGCCAAATTTTTTCCAATCTCATGACTTAGGGTCCATCAACATCAGCAATGGTCCTACCGGTAGCTTCTTCTCACACGGCAATACAGTTATTAATCCGAATGCATTTGGACCCACTTCACTTCAAGATGAAATGGCCTTTAGTTTCCTGGACAATGGCCGGGGCATGGCTACTACCACTTTTGAACCGGATGCATTTCCTGAAATCCCTGGAAGCAACAAGGATACCACGGACAGTGTCTTATCTGGAAGGCAACCGAGGACACTATATATGCCTTGTGACGATGAGAGTCTATCCGAATACCAGTGCTTGGTCCGGCAACAGATTGAGATTTTTGAAGCAGGTTTGGCAGAGGTAGAATCCAATGCCAAAGGACGAAACAAGCCGATTGTGTTGGGCCAGGTAGGGATAAGGTGTCGTCATTGCTCCAAAGTGGCTCCTAAACAACGGACCAAAGGTGCCATGTACTATCCTGCCAAACTAAATGGACTCTATCAAGCGGCACAAAGTTTAGCCAGTGGACATTTGTGCATCCATTGCCAACACATCCCGGCTAGTATCCGTCAGGAGTTGATCATTTTGAAAGAGAAGAAATCATCAGCTGGTGGTGGTAAGGATTACTGGGGAGATGGTGTTCGTATTCTTGGAGTTTTTGAGGATGAGGATGGTTTGCGTTTCCAAGGTGGCAAGGCCTAGCGCTTCGGATTTTTGTTTTTGATGAATTTTTCGTTGCCACAATTTTGATACCCGCATTTTGAGTCTTTGTAGGTAATCTACCCCAATTTGTATAAACTCTTACAGTTCTTGAGTTATAAGTCAAGTCTACTGTTGTTACCATAGAAATCATCTGCGACTACCGTAATTGGTCCTTGGCCTATTCAGCATACTTATAACCAAAGAATCACTGAACTCATCACATAGTCAGGCTAGAGAGCAGAATGGTTTCAGTGCAACGATGCTCCAAGTACAGGTCCACACTCTGTATCGAAGTGCATCGAAGGTTTGGGTCGTTACCCCACGTTGTCGTCTGATTTTCAGATTCGGCTCCATAGAAATGAACTCTCACAAAGGGATCGCTACTTGTTGTGTCAACATGGATGATGGCCCACGGTCGACGCCACACACGTGCGATACCAGAACTTGATATTTGCGTAAGCTTGTACGGCCAGTTAGTATGCTCCACTGCCTTGAACTCGTTTCGATGTATATCGCCTGCACAGAAAAGAACTCCAGAAATACCATAGTATGTGACAACACGTCCAATTTCATCCATATCTTGCGACCAGTTCACTTGCACCACGTCTCCGCCCGTGACAATGATCTTGAAGACACCGACAGATTCTCGTAATTGATCGGTAACCCAACCGATTTGTGCCAAGCCCCATTGACTACCAGTCGAGGGGTCTCTGTACCATCGATTATCGCAAACGATGAAATGCACATCCCCTCTGTAAAAAGAATAAAATACCCCTTCAAGCGACGAAGTTCCAGCCCCTGGGTTCGCCCACAAATGTGTAAACGCTCGTAGTGAATTGTACTTTCCTGGTTGATTCATGTTCGCATTATTGGACCCATATTCATGGTCATCCCAGACAGAATACATGGGCACATTGGCAATGAAATTCTTGAAATATGATTCATTTCGTTGATCCAAGTTTCGAACCCACACCCGGTCCAAGATAATTTCGTTGGTCGAAGCCCAATCATCTTCATTCAAGTAAACTGTATCGCCGTTGAGCATGGCAAAATCTGGTTGGCCAAATTGTAACACTTGATCCCACACAGGTTGCTGCGGATGGCTATGACTTTTTACATCCATGCAACTCGCCAGCAAAAATCGAAATTGTGTAGGATGAAAGTTAGGTGATGCTGTCTTCCAAACACCTTGTCCCACTGTTTCTCCTTGTATCCGGATCTGATATTCGTATTGCGTGTTTGGTTCCAGCAACGGTGCTGTCACGATTGTCGCCCCCTGGTCGGCATTTGGAGGCATGGACATTGAATAAGCCATGGAAGCACCAGCAGCCCTATATACTAGTTCCATGGCCTGATGTTGTCCTTGAAGAGCCCATACACGAACCGATTGATCAGTTGTGTGTCCCACCATAGGTCCAGAACGGAGAGTGTATTGAGATGACCAAGTGGCCGACGTCCAAGGAATGGTTGTCGGTCCTTCTTCCCCTATGACCACGGATGGTGGAGTAGCAGCTGGTTCGGTCGGTATTGTATCGGTGGGAGTGGCTGGTGTCCAGAGTAAGTCATCATCATCCCCATTCGTGGCATCTCCATTATCTCCAGTGTCTTGATCTTCTCCCTGTTGATCCAATGTGGATGATGTACTCCATATTACAACTTGCTGCTGTCCCTCTCGTACGATATGCATTCCCCTTTCTCTTGTATCCAAAACGAGCTTATATACTCCATTGGTTGATGTTGATTGAGTGGCCCATACTTCAGATCCTGTTGCTTGTTGTGTCATCACAAGATTTCCATTAGATTGAAGATGCAATGTATAGTCCCCGGTTTCTTCGTCCACTTGACTACTCCACAGAACTGCAATTTTTTCGTCTTTTTGTTGGTAGAGAAACAAATTTCCATTCGATTGGAGTTTCAAACAAAAGTGTCCCGACGAGCTATCCAAGCAAATGCTAGGATCCACCGATGCCAAGGTCATGCCCGTTTCAAGAAACAAGTATTGCATTGATGTTGTGGATTGTGCAACCGTGCCACTACTAGGTTCCTTGCCAGCCCGACGGCCTGTGTTCAGACCCGCCATGAAGGAACATGGGCCAAGAACAATTATAGATATCCATATCCAACGAATTTGCCATTTGGGATCAAGGCAGTAATTTTGGTAATATGATTTTCGTGTCGCTTGATTTTTGGGTTGATGAAGAGCGGAAAATGACATGACGGGGTGCCGAGACCAGTCTGTGTCTGTGTTTATTGTTTATCCTCCAAGCTTAATGGTAGTAACCAAACCAACAGAGATACTACCGGCACAATCGAATCGATGGACCATGGACAAAGAAATCTGTGTTCCACCGACGTACAAAAAAGATCCCCCCCAGACCACGTCTCCCCTTCACAAAGATCACCGTTCTGTCGTTACCAGGAATTGGCACGAACTGTATAAAGGTCAAATGCAATAGGAATGGCCGAAATGGTGATAAACTTGATGGCGGTACATGGTGGGAATAGGATGTTTTGGGAGTGATGGGAGCGTGTGGGTCTTGTTTCAGAGTGTACCACACGATTTCCAATTCCCGAACTTTCTTGAACGGAACAGAAAAATTGCCTACAATTGGCACGGAATTGGCACACAATATAAATTTTCCACAGCATGGCACATGCCACATGCCCCCGAACGAAAATTATCAAGCGCCCTCCACTACTTTACTTAATGGGTTTTAATTGTTCACTGTCTACGGCAGTTATTAAACTGTGCGTAATGATATGCCTGGTGAAAGTCACGGGCAATGTGCAAGAGGACTTGTACCAAGTACAACTATGGTGCCGGAAGTATGTCTATGTGGTTTGGCTGATACCATTGCTTGGAAGATAAACAACACAGTTATTATATATACACGGTAGACTCGTCTCGAAACAAAAAGTACTGCCTGAGAATGACGACAAGATCACAAGTGGCAAATTCGTTGTATATATGTAACCGTTAGTTGAGAATGAAGTACCGCTAGTTTTTCAGCCTTGCAAATAGAGTAGAACAATGCTAAAAAAACAGGACTAACTTTGAATACTGCTATTGCCACAAATGATCATGTGGAACAAACAACTTGGCAGCAGGGAGACTTGACCACACGAACAATTCTTGGAATTATGAGCGACAGTCACCACAAGAGAATGATGATCATCATGGCTCGACCTGGCTGGGTGCTGGCTGGTAGTATGACGACTCGTTGCATCTCCTGGATGAAACGACAACACATCCTTTTGATCAATCATCCTGATTTACAATTTCTCTCTTTTGGGGCACCTTACCTGGTTCATAGGTACTTGCAGTACCAGGTATACGATTTTAGGGCATGGATATCTTGGACCTCAGCTGTATAAAAGTCGAGGATGCCAAGCTCACAGCGGTCGCGCCGGCTTGCGCCACTGGCAGCCTTTTTAAATCATGTATCTTGGGCTTCTCCACTACAAGTACCAAGATCCACTACCAATACGTAGCCGCAACCATTTGATCCTTTCAGTGTACCTGGTAGTGGGAGTCAACCCCTGTGGTGCCAACTTTTCCAACCATTAAAACAGAAACAAGGGCCGAGCAAGAAGCGACAACAATTGTAAAAAACAAGATGGAGATTCTCAGGACAACTCGGGATCGAGCATCGACCTTTGACTTTTTTGGAACGCATACTCGAGAGAGGACCACTAGCTCTACTGACATGTCACATGGCGACCGAAGAGATTGGCAACGACAACGCGTCGGCAGTATGGACCTATATTATTCTCAACGCAATATGCAACCACCAAAAGAAAAGCAAAAGCAACCAAAGCATGTCAAGTCCAACAACAACAAACCAAAACTCAAACGCAAGTTATCCTTTGCCACAACACCATCGAGTGCGGACATGCCTCAGGATGATTATTTCCTGAAACACCAATCCTTGCGTGAGCCACTGGGTGGAGACGATGACGAAGAAGGATACTTGTTTGATGAGTTTGGTTTGGTCACTTTATCTTATGAGGTTAACTACTATGGACCCGCCCACGTAGCATGCGGCTATGAGACTAAAACGCCTCCCACATCTTGGTCGGAAGTGTCGCGACGGATTATTCCTCAAGATATCATGCTAAAATTAAAACGAAGGTTGGAGTTGGATATGAATCAAGGTATCCTCACTGTCAAGGAACCAACGTCAGCGGGTCGATGGGACTTTTCCATGCCGGCACAGAACTGTTCTATTCATGTGGAACATCCTGTGGAAGGTGCCATTGTCAGTTTGTACGTCAAGGGAACATCCAAGGATGAATGGATGGAACATACCTTCGAGTCGGCACAAATGGCAGCACAATTTCAATTGGATTTGCTGGCCTATCAAGTTCTGGGACGAGCTTTGAATGACATGTTTCAAGTTCTCAGTATGATTCACCGTGGTAGTCAAGCATATGGTGGCTCCGAGTACGTCTTGCACTTTGGTGCTGGCACGGGCGAGGCGCAAGAGGAGGATCCAACAACACAGTCACCAACAACATTGATTGCAGCTGTGGCATGGGATGATGCCATGCGTGCACTCAGCAGTATTCCGACCATTCGAATCGCCTTGGAACGGTTATGGTTGCAGCATCGTCGACCGGGTGATGACGCCTTGTCTACCAACCGAAAGATGCTCAGTGTACAACCTTCCGAAACCTCCGATTCAGAATTCAGTCTGCTCACTGAAGAATACTCGGGGAAACGACTTCTGCTGGGACCAGTGGATTTTTTCCGATTATTCATTCCTGCACTTCCAGATACGGCCATCCCCCAACATGATTCCAATCGAGCACGAATGGAACAATTACTCAGTTGGAGAAAACGAGCGGCCCGTGCAGCAGTCTTGATTAGAACCTATGCCCTTTCAAGACGGGTCGTCAATATGGGTTGGAATCTGATTCGTCCAGTTTACAAACAATCACGCAATTTGAAGCGACGGCTAGCCTTTGATGACAATGAAGAAAATAATCGACGGGATACCGTGGCAACCGATGAAATCTATGAAGCCTCGGTTTCTCGAGATGTATTGTGTCATGTTCGCCCCTTTGATTTCTTCAGTTCGAAGAAGCGAAAACGAAACCAAGGTCTGGTTTTGAGTCCCTACCAAGCCTATACATTAGTAGGGGTGCATATCTTTCGCAAACCTGTCGATCCCGATGCATCGTTTTCCTTGCACCCATCCCGAGATCCAGTGGAAGCCATACCTTCGCTAAAAAAACTCATTTCGAGCAATGCCAATGTCGATTTCTTTGTCACCAGCTACCATCGCAATGACACTGTGTCAGTCATGTGTTATGCCAGGTCTCTAGCAAAAGGTATTGATCCTCAATTTGACAATGTGGTGAGTGACTATTTGAATTATTGACTATCAGTGCCACGTGCGTTTGCATTGATCGTTCCACTTATCCTGATAACCTTGCTTTGGTTCCCATGCCATAGATCGAACGCTTTACCAATGGCAAGGAGACCATTCGAGACAAAAAAGTTCACATGATGGTTCAAATCGGTCAAAGCCAAACTTTGTCGTTCTTGGGCATGTTGTTGGTGCGCTTTCTTGCCTTTTTGGTAAGCCTAACACAAAAAGGACGAGAATCACCCATGACCCTCGAGGCTCGTCGCGATCGTATTCCACTACCAGCAATTCGAGTTGCAAGCTATGGGGAGACCTTTCATTTTGGTGGTGCACTTCAAACAGATGATACCCTTCCGAAAAATTATGTGGCCATGACTACCTCGTTCACACCGAAAGGAATGCCAAACCTCCTGGCAAAATTAATGTTCAAGAATCTAAATGATCGCGTTTCCGAACGTGTACTCGATTTCACGTTGGTACTCGAAGGTGAAGAAGAAGATGAATTGCCGGAAAGAGCCCTGTGTACTACGAGAATGGTTCGAGTTGACACGGATGCTGTAGCGGTGCTACCATTGGGCTACGATAATGACAAAAAGAAATGCCACATAGTCGAGCATACTGGAGAAAGTCAACCGCAGACCGAGTCTCTCCAAGTGTGGACCAATCGAATGGCGAACGAGTTTGTGACGGCCGTGCGATCAAATTTGACGATACCAGGTTTGAATAAACATTCAGGCGAAATCATGCCGGATCATCCATCGACGACATTCAATGAGACGTCACCAAAGAACGAGCAATCGTCACATACAACAAACCGCACTGACATGATCAACAAATCCATTGATGAAATATTGACGCTTCTGGAAGGCATCAACGTTCCTGTCAAGTCGGGCTCTGTCTATGCGAAATTTGCACTGCATTATGATACCTTGGAATCATCAACCCTACCGGAAGGCATGGTCCTGGTACCAGTGAAGAACATGGTGAATAGAGACGACCTCAAGCGGTTTGCTATATCCACATGTTGCAATGTCAAGTCAGCAGCCGTCCGAACCGTGCAAACGGCGGCATGGCGTGGACGGACGTTCCCCGTTGATATTCGTAGTTGCCGAATAGAACTACAGAGTGGTCAATTCTTTCACCAGGGGAAAGATCGCACTGGTCATCCAGTCTTTTACTTTACTACCATGTGTCGGGGTCCGTGGAGAAGGAATGCTGAAGCTACATTGTCTGCTGGACTACATCGATTTGAAACAATGATATCCAATCTCTCGTCAACAATGCCAGATGCCTGTCCTTGCACAATTGTCATTTTACTTGGTCGACCAAAAACGATAATAAAGGCGAAGGATTCGCCGACGCAAGCCTCGGAAGAAGAATCCATAGCGACACAAGAGGACGTTGGGGACAATGGTACGACGGAACAAAGTGTGGTGGAGAATGGAAGAGGTGGTGAAGTGGATGACAGCAACAAAACGACAGAGACTTGCACCATTCTATCCAATCCAAGAGTTTCCATGGAAGAGCCTTGGCAAGTGCATTCAACGCGAGAAATCCTCGAGAGATTCGTCTCCTCAGTATTGTTGCACTATCCACAAAACATTCACATGGTGTTACTTGTAAAGGGGCAAGGCCCCCAAATATTCTACAAAACCAAAGTTGCTGCCATCAGGGCGATGAACCGTGCTGTCGACATGTCCGAAATAAGTGCTCGAGTAAAGTTCCTGTCCAGCACCTCAAAACTGAAAATGTACGTTGATGAATCTGAGGTTCCAGCCGTTGTTGGAGGCCCAGCCCCTGTCGTTGATTATGCTTTTGAGTATGCATGACCTAGGAAAGGAGTACTTGTATGCTGGAAGATTATGCCCCCAAGTTCAAGGATGTGTCCATGCTTGTTGTGATGGTCGTTTCATTCGAATCATTCTTGAGGCCCAAGAGACTCTCCTCGAATTGCAAAGGATACCTACTGTTCATTGGACACCAATGTTGTGAAAAAGGAGATTTACGACAAAGTTAAAATGTATCTAACGAGAAGTTAGGACAAAGACAAAATGCAGTGGATGCCTTGCCACTTCACTTCTAACGATCATGAGAATGATCGTCACCATACAAAGACGTGGGTGGTCATGGATGGAAAGGGCGAGAATAATCAGGACTACGGTGGAAGTTCAAGACTACCTCAGTCAATGCTTTCGTTGATCAGTTCCAGAACATCTGAGATTATCACAACAAGTCTTCGTGATTCGATGAAATCACCACGTTCTTGGTCCTCAATTTCATCTTGATGTCTCACAAAAGTCGCGAAATTCGACGACGCAAGGTTAGAAAACGGTGAGCTGTGTAAAGTCATGTTGCCATGATTCCAACGGGACCTACTACCTTGTAACAGTGATGATGTGACATTTCTTGGGATGTTGTTGCAAACCATCTTTATAGGGAACCTCGTATAAAGATATTGAGAAAAACCGATTTATAAACTTTATCCAACTGTGCTCACCTTGAAAGGGCAAGACATCGCACGATTTCCAGTGAGAAGGTGCGGTTTTGGGCCTCATTTGTTGCAGTTGTTGGACAGCTTTACAGTTAGTAGCACACATCTGTTCCAGAGTGAAGGGAGGTGTTCGCGTTTTGCCACGCAACAGCTAACAGTAAAATCATACCAGGTAATCCTGGTTTTCCTGCAAGCTGCCACCCCGCCAACCTTGGGCGAACCTTATCGCACAACTACCGGTAGTGTGTACCTGGTATTGACAGTGAGCGAACGTTGGAAAAAGGCATTCTTTCGATGTGGATATTTACAATTAGTGACTTGCTTTCTTCGGCTTCGCCGATATTTAAATCACGACAAAATGGGGTTCTCCGACGCCATCTTGCGATTAGGTAACAATCGAGACACCAGCGAACACTAGATGTTTTCTACCATCATTTAGGCCCATTATTCTCTAATGCCATCTGTCCAATGGAGAGATGATCAGCTGGACAAAAATGACTCCACACAGTCAAAACCAAACCGATTTCCAGAAGGCCGAGACTACATCGTCTGTCAATGCTTTCGTTGATCAGCTCCAGGAGGACATCTGAGAGTATCGCAACGAGTCTTCGTGATTCGGTGATGTCTCCATGATCTTGACCTTCCATTTCATTATGATAACTCAAGGAAGTCGCAAAATTCGATGATGATGATACGCAGTTAGAAAACGCTAGGGAGTGGAATGTCGCGTTACCATGATTCCAATGGGGGCCACTACCTTGCAAGACCGATGATGTGATGTTCCTTGGGATGTTGTCGCAAACCATTGTCATAGAGAACGTGGGTCGTGCAAAGATAGTAGTGAGAAGAACAAAAAAATGCTTATACTTACTGTTTTAGGATATTTTATGCAAACCCTTTTTCCTGCCGTGCATGATTGTCAGACCTCGATCGAATCCAGCAAGCTGCTTGTTCACAAGCCGGTAGATGTGCCTTGTTGCAGTTGAAGCCAATAGTAAGGACGAATGGTGGGGCGTCATGCCAAATGTTCCAAAGTGGACCGTCGTTCGCATTTCGGTCACACAATGGATTGTACACGAAGTATGCTGCTTTACCCGCCGACACCAGCCACCTATTTAGCTGAATCACATTGAATTGAGCTTCGCAAATATTAAATGTGCCGTAAAAAGGGTTCTCCAGCGAAAACTTCCGATAAGGCAACAATAATGAAGACGCTGAGAAGGCTTGTTCCACAGGACAACCAGTGAACTTCACTCAAAGTCGGACTAACTGTAAGAAATATAGATAATATATAAGCAAAGGCAACTATCGTACCTATCACCTAGGCACCACTATAAATGTGTACCCAAGTAGCCCATACCTGGTACTACCTGGTACCTGGTATACCTGGTATCCCTGGTACATTTTCTCTACCGGTAGTTCTCGTACCGGTACATGTGGTCTACTACGTACCGGTAGTATGGTTCATAAAGTAGTGCATGATATATCAAGAAGCTGGCTGACGAGGCATCATTCGTCCCTTGGTTGTTTCTTACAAAAAATGATCATGGTCGTCCAACAAATGATCCTGTTCATCATTGACTAGGTCCAACACTTCGGTAATGATATCTAGGAGTCGTGTTTGAGAATTCACTGTCAGTAGTAGTACATTCTTCTTGTTCTTCTTGAACAGCTCTACCCCATCGTCTCTCATGTGATACGAAGACGAGTGAGGAGGACGACCGAGGACAGCCAGATCCGACGACGACGACGACGATGCCATCATCATCGTGCTGATCATGATGTTCAGGTGGTGGGACACGGTGGTTACACTGCATAACGTTTGGAGGCCATCATCATGGTGGCGGTGCTGCGATTCAGGAGCTGCTTGACCACCACAATCATCATGATGAGGATGAGGTCTTATTCCCCCTCCATGATGATGATTGCGAATGATGAGTGATGGAATGTTGTTTCTTTCCAGGAGTGTGGTGGTGCACGAAGTCATTCTGGTACTGCTTGAACTTGTAATCAAAAGAAGACAGACAATGGCAAGCAATAAAAACAAAGCAAACAGGGGGAGGGAGGGATCAACAAGCAATGATAAGAGAATGCTGATGAGAATGTGGTCGTATGAGCGTGCTGTTTCTTTGTGGTAGTGACTGGCCTGTTAATAGTTTGCGATGCTTGCTTTGCTTCTTGGTTGTTGCCAAATCAAATTTGTGCGAGGGGAGTAGAGATTTGAGAGTGAAGAAAATGGATTGTAGAAAGCGTGTGCTGGGAGGATCACGGATTACGACCGGCGTATTGATTATAGAGGCACTGGTTGCCTTTTTCTTCAGCAGGAATGCAATCGATCTTCCATAGGATACCATTTCTGCCCATACCTCGAGTCAGGTATACGGCAACATGAACGAAGAAACAGTAGTGCTTACAAAGACGTTCCTTAATGTCCATTACCCTAGTAGTATTTTGTTCAGCTGGATGTTTTCACGCTATTGATCATAATTATGGACCATTTATATAACAGATCATGCAAGTGTCCCGACATTCTAATTATAATCCACTTGCCTGGAAAACTTTAGGTAATGCATTGACACCAAAGAATTGTGCTGGCGTAGAAGGACGAACAACCCGAGGCCCCGACGCGAACCCCAAAGTTGCTTTTCACGGATGCTTGACAAATTGCATTTTTATCTCCCCGGCCAGATTCACGGCTACCTAACAAGCCCTCGCACCAGTTGGCTTCGCATTTGGTCGACAAAAAAGGCAATCTTGCGATGAAGTTGGGTGACTACCGGTTTGTTACCCGGTACCAGGTACAGGTTCAACCTGTGTACCTCATAATTTCTTGTGGTGGTACAGTACCTGGTACTACTCACGTAGTAGTACCTTGTTGGGGTACCGTAGACTCGGTCCTAGTACAGTACTTACACAGTACGATGGATACCAAAGTACTGTCATACATTGCATTGAAGGTCACACTGTCAGTTAATTCGCCAAATCATGATGAACGACAACAAACAAACGTCGTTGATGTCGCGATGTAGTTTTCCAATGAAGGCGGGTGGTCCATCGCGGTGACGTTGAAGTGTGGGATACCATGTTGTTGACAAGATCTACCATTATCCTTAGCTTTCTGATTGTTGCTTTAACCAATGCCTTGGCTCCAACAACATCATCGCCATCATCATCAACACGATCGTCCAGTGTTGACAGGCGAGGTGCTGTTTCCAACATGGCAGGATCGATCTCCTTGATGTTATTGTGGCAGGGACCGACCAACGCGGTAGCTGCTGATAGTAATGAACAACCTTCAGAATTTCGCAATGTGGGAACACAAGCACCTCCTCCTGACGGTGATGTGCCATTTGTGACGTTGGACAATGGTGTCAAGGTCAAGGACTTTCGTGTGGGAACGGGAGATGCCGTGGTCGGTCCGTTGTCTAAAGTGGAAATTCAATGTTCCGGTCGTTTGCTCAACTTGAATGGAGTCATTTTCTACAATACCAAGACTAACAATCCTGATGGATTTGGTGCTATCCCTCTGACAGTGGAACTGGGAAAAGGTCAAGCTGTTCCTGGGTTGGAAAGTGGTCTACTCGGCATGAAAAAAGGTGGGATCCGACGAATCATTGTACCTCAAGAGTTGGCCTACAACAAGTTTCCTGACCTCGAGCCAAAACCCATGACTATTAACGATCAAAGAGCTCTGGACTCGGTGGTGAAGAATCCTCGACGAGATGGTGCTATTCTTTTTTATGTACAGCTAGAACGTTTCAAATAATGGATTACGTATTGAAAGCTAGGTATCTTTTACTAGTTGATCAACGTCGCACCTCATTTCTTCTCTTTCTTTTTCGATTGTTTTCCTTTTCCTAGCGACGAACTCCGATCGCGACTTTCTTTCTTCTTTTCTTTGGAAATGCTGGAACTTCGCCCTTTTCTACCACTGCGAGACTTGCTGCGGCTGCGCGATTTCTCTAGTTCTGCCGATTCGCTTCGACTTCGAGATGACTTTTTGTCCACCGACTCGCTCCGGCTTCGAGATTTCTTTTTGTCGCTAGACTTGCTACGACTTCGGCTTTTGTCCTTCTTTTCCTTGTCTTTCTCTGAGCTCTTGTTGGAGTCTTTACTTTCCTTTAACTTTAACTTTTCCACATTTTTGACCAATAGATTTGGTTTCAGCTTGGTGGTACTATGAAGGGGAGGTTTGGGTGAGAACATGGTCATTGGTGTTGTTGTTGCTGTCTTCGTGGTCGTTTTGTTTCCCTTTGCCCCAGAGTTGCGGACAGCTCTTAGAGGAACAACTGATCCATCTTCTGCAGCGGCAAAGTCACCAAAGTCATTGGCTATCGAGAAATCGTCATCAAAATCAACCATATTACCAAACGAATCATCGTCATCACCACCACCACCACCAGATTTCTCCTTTCCATTCTTCTTGGTACGTTTCTGATGCAAATCTCCTTTGGCTTTCGTTGTTTGGACTACCAATTTCATGGTACTCTTTGGCTTTTTCCCTGGCGAGTTCTTTACGACCAATCCTTTCTTTTCTTTCTTTGGCTTGGATGTGTCGTTTTTCAAGGGTGCAAAGGGAGACGATGACGATGAGGCTTTACCATCTCCACCCAATGGTGCAAACGGTGACATGTCATCACTTCCACCAATCGGTCCGAATGGAGAATTATGATCCATTGGTGCGAATGGGGAATCCTTTGTAACACCTCCACCAAGAGGTGCAAAGGGGGACGATTTGCCACTCTTGCCAACTTTGCCATTCTTCCCAACAGGTGGTGCGAATGGTGACGGGTCACTCGGACCACCAATGGCATCAAATGGAGACGCCACAGCATCAAATGGTGACGCACCAAACGGGGAGGCATCAAAAGGTGAAGCATCGACATCCTTCTTTTTCGTTTCTTTCACTTCCAGACTTGTTCTCTTTGGCTTGGGACTCTTACTGGGAGCGCGTTCCTTCTTTTCCTTGGCCTTGCTAGTCGTATCGACAGCTTTCGAGTCGTTCTTCCCCTTGGTCTCCTTTTCTTTTTCTGCATGTTTTGGTGATTTCTTGTTCGTGTCGCTCTCTACATCGGAATCTTTGCCCTTTTTCTTGCCAACTTTGGTAGGGGCTGCAACATCACTGTCCTTGGTTTTCTTTTTGTCGGCAACTTTGGTCTTGGTAGTTTTGGTGGCTTTTTCTGTTGCTTTCACTTGGTCGGCTTCTTTTCCTTTTTCTTCCTCTTCAAATTCTCGAAGAGCCGCGTCCCATGCATCATCATTCTGATCTTTCTTTTTCGATTCTTCTTCTGCAGCCAATTCTTGAAGAGCAGCTTCCCATGCATCTTGGTCTGCCTTTTTTTTCTTGTCCTTTTCTTCGGCCGCAAGTTCCATCAACGCTGCTTCCCAAGCATCTTGCTCGGCCTTTTCCTTTTTGGCCTGTTCTTCCGCTGCAAGTTCCATCAAAGCATTTTGCCATGCATCTTGCTCTGCCTTTTCCTTCTTGGCCTTTTCTTCCTCGGCAAGTTCCAGCATCGCCTTTTGCCACTCCGAATCCTCGTCCTTCTCGTTGGTATCGTTTAAACCCGCATCCCAATCATCATTGTCCGCCGGTGCTGGAGAGGGTGCGGCTGGCTTGGCTTTGCGCTTGGCAGTAGAATCTTCCGATGACGAACTGGAGGAAGAATCATCGTCCGAAGACTTTTTCGTGTCCATGGGCGGTTGAGCAAACGCTGGTGTTGAAAGTTTCATTGGTACCAGTTTAGGTCTCTCTTCACCAACGCTATCATCATCACTATCTGATCCATCGAGGAAGGACATTTTCTTGGACGAAACGGCTTGAGACGCCGTCACCTTGCTCTCTTTTTTTTGTCATCCGAGCTATCGGAGCTATCATCGGATGTAGACTTTTTGACAGGAGATGACACTGCACTTTTGTTCGGCTTGACTTTTTTGCCGTCGTCGTCACTATTGTCCGAGTCTGAATCATCTAAAAATGACTTTTTGGTGGGTAAAGATGTGGGAGGTGCCTTGGGTGTTTGTTTGGTCTTGCTCTTGTCAGGGCTATCGTCACTGTCGGAATCGTTGGCCAATGGCTTCTTTACAGGAGTTGGTGAAATCGCCTTTGTTGTCGTCTTGGTCTTTTCATCATCGGAATCGTCAGAATCGTCCAAGAAAGATTTTTTGACTTCAAGCTTTGGCTTTTTGGCATCACTGTCGTCACTGTCTGAATCAACTTTCTTGCTATTCAAAACGGGCTTCTTTCCTGAATCATGACTACTTGAATCGTCCAGGGAAAATTTCTTTTGTACTGGCGCCACCTTTTTGGGTTGCTCATCGTCACTATCGCTATCTGAATCGTCCTTGGAGGAGGATTTGGGCAATACTTTTCCACGTGGTTTGTCGTCGTCACTACTATCTTCGCTGTCCGAATCCAGAAAAGACTTCTTTTTCGCCGTGACAACTGGTTGGGTTTGCTTCTTTTTGCCCGCTGCAGAAGACTCGTCTGAGCTCGAATCATCCAAGAAGGATTTCTTGGTTTCAAGAACCTTTGCCTTCTCGTCCTTTCCTTGAGCTGAAGAACTCCTTGCCTTGTTCCTTTCAGTCGAAGGGTCATCGTCGCTAGAGTCTTCTTCTTCAGCAATCGACTTTCCCTTGGCCCATCCAGACTCGCCATGCTTCACGGCAGAATGATCTTCTGCCGTCTTTTCATCATTCCCGCTGCTGATCCCAAACAAGGCAGCTGCTGAATTATTCATACTTACAGAGCTATCGCCAGCAGAGTTATCCGACGACTTGTTTGCACCACCGAATCCAAACATTGCCGCAGCAGAATTATCCATAGTTATGGACTTGGACTTTTCAGCCACGTGGTCGACGCTGATTGAACTAGACGATTCGTCGGCCTTAGAAGCAAACCCAAAGAGTGCAGCGGCAGAATTGTCCATACTAACCGATTCGCGTTTTACGGTACCTCCGGCAAATCCGAAAAGCGCAGCCGCGGAATTGTCCATGGCAACGGAGACCCGCTTCGTAGTATTTCCAGACTTTGCTGCTCCAAATAAAGCAGCAGCAGAATTGTCCATACCTCCACTGGAGGAAAGGGTCATCGTCTCGACGTCCTTGATCGATTCTTCGTCACTTTCCACTCCTCCATTCTCGCCTGCTTCTGCCTTTTGCTTCGCTCGGGCTATTCTCTCTTTCACCAATTCAGCTTGGTTTTGGATCATTCGAAAGCTCATCAACGTTGCATTACCCGGTTTCTTGGATTTCACAGTTTTCCCCCACATACTCATAACGTTTTCAGGTTTGCTATTGTCGATCTCGACTTGTTCGTTGTACCTCGACGGTCCATCCGCATTGGAGGCGGGCTTCGAATCACTGGCCCGGTCTTCCGACAATTTTTGGTCGCTACTTCTTCTAGGTAGGCCCTTGGATGAGCTTGTTGGTAGAGACTTTGCCACAACGGAAGAAGGATTTGGTTGCACCTGTTGTACTTGCTCGTTGCCTTGAACACCTTGCGGTTTATCTTCGTCTGTTTTGGTCTCATCCTGCTTCAAATTGGATGTCTCGATGTTGTCAATACTCTTATCTAGATTTCTTGATGATGAATCGTCCATTGTCGGCCCGAAGATATCCCGCTTCGACATCTTCCTGGGCAACTTCAAGATGATCGGAATTGCCCTGGCTGGTTCCTCTGCTGGATTGTAGTTGTCGCTGCGCTCAATCATTGACATGGATCCTCGTCGGAGTCGACTGATTCCTTGAGGTGCTCGCCCTTGCGCATAAGAAAGGACCTCGGCCTCTTTTAGATGCATCTTTTTGAATTGGCGCATCCATTCGGGCATATTTTCTTCGTCTTGACTTTCGTCATCGCTGTCGTCATATAGTTTGGATTCATTCATGGAATGCTCCTCCATCCCTTCATTTTTGTGCATGTAGTCCAGATGAGAAAGTGAAACCTCGTCCACTAATTTTTGATGTTGTTCTGCCCTTAATCGATCCATTACTTTCCAAGGTGGAGTCCCTTTCTCAGGACCCAATTCATTGATACCTTGCTTTTTGCGCTTAAGTTTTAGCATCCATTCAGGTTCATCCTTGCCTGAATGCGCTACCGCTTTCACCTTGTTCATCCATTGTGGTGTTTCGGGAGCCATGGCTGCAGGATCAATCTTCTTAGGCTCTTTTTTAGTAGATTCCATGGAATCTCCACGTAGCACCGTCGGTGGCCCGGGTGACATGGTCAATATGGCAGACATGTTCAATGTAGTCGCTGGACCGGCCACGGGTGAGGAAGGGGCAGAAATGCCTCCCCCTCCTCCTCGAATCACCAATTTACCACTCGACGTAGGTGAGACAGGTGCCGATAGCATTCCATTGGAACTCGCTAATAATTTGGCACTGATTGATAGTTTTCCTGTTTTCGTACTGGGCGATGCTAGTGGTGGAAGAAATGAACTCCTTGACATTCCGGTATGGGTGACTTTGCCCGAGGTTGACAATGGCGTGGTGGGTTTTCCTAACGTGTTTCGGTTCGATTGGGGCGACGGGCCACTGGATGGTGGGTGCGATAAGACCCTGCTGCTGCGAACGGGCGACGCCGGCTGACCATCATCCTCATCATGACGAAAACCAATCTCTCGAAATCGAGTCATCCACTCGGGCTCGGGCGTTGGTCCTTTGGGACTTGGTGAAGGTTGTGAAGGCTCATTCGTATTGCTGTTGCGCTTTGGGAACTGTTGTATCCACTCTGGTTCGTCCGTTTTCTCCGTTTTACTATTGGTATTCGACGGTGGTTTAATCTTTTTGGGTTCAACACCGCCCATACCCGATTTGACTTTGTTAAATTGTGACATCCACTCTGGCTCGACAGAGAGGGTACTACTGACGGATGTTACTGATTTGTCATCCTCTGAATCTTCCTCGTCATACATTTTGGGAGCCATGGGCATCCCCTTTCCGACTCCAGAAAATTTATTCATCCATTGTGGTGTGGTGGGTGCGACTGGGGTTGGTGTTTTCTCAACGACTGGTACTGCAGGGGGAGGTTCCGCTGGAGCTTTCGATTTGTTGATGAGAGCCTTCCAGTCTTTTTTCGGTTTTGTCTTTTCTGGTTTGGTTGTCTTTTCTGATTTATTAGCCGTGGTTGCCGTTGTTGTCGATGATGAGACTGTGGATAGTGATGGTATTGATGGTATAGATGGAATCATCGGAGCACCAGCTCCTACTGGTCCCTTTTGAAATTGTTTCATCCAACTTGGTGTAGTCGGAGCGGTGGGAGGAATCAGTTGATTTTGAATGTTTTCTCTCGTTGGACTTGGACTTCGTTCTCTTTCAGCAGTTCCATTCGTTTCATTGTTGTTTTGGGAATTATTATTCATGGTTTGGAATTTTTTCATCCATTCTGGTTGCGGTGGTTTTTCAATTTCTCCTCGAAGGAACGAACTTGAGCGGGTGATGACACGTCGTTCGGGGGCCGATGATGGTGGTGTACTTGAAGCCTGCGGGATTGGTTGTTGCTTGACTTTATTTTCATCATTATTATTGTTGTTGTTGTTTTTGTTGACGGTGAATTTATTCATCCAATCGAGTTGACCCGGACCCTTGCCTCCCATAATTGGACCGGATGTCACATGGAGACTTGAATGGTCGCTACTAGAATCACTAGTTGCAGATCCGTCATCATCAAGGGTCATCGTCGCAACCGGTATTTCGAAACGGGTACAATGCAATCGTACAACAGCAGATCCAAGTTCGTCGTCGCACAAATATTGTTGGCTCAACAAGTAGCTTGACACTGGGATATGTTTTTGTCGTCCTCTGGTTCCAGCTACAAGGATGTCTTCCTTCCATGAATTTTTCCCACAGGAGGTGGGGTTCTGCGTAATTGTTCAGGAGCACCAGAGATACAAAAGGTCGGGTCAATGGTAGTGATGAGTGATGAGCCTTTGATCTTGCCCAAATACGACAAACGACGATGCCGCCAACTGAAATATAATGACTGTTGGGTTCATGTGTTTTCACACTTATATATTCGTGGTTCTGTCACCGCATGATCGAACGAATTATTATTAGACCCGACAAATTCGTCGAACTCTGGATCCATTCATTCAATGGGGACTCGACTACGGCGACTACATAGTCCACAGGAAATGCTACCGTACTAACGTTAGTACTAGTATATTTTAACTTGAGTAAGTTTCCAAGTGGATTAGCTAGCATGCTCCCATGCAGTTTCACTTGTAGCATCAAGTGTCTGACATTGGTGATGTTCATACATTATCAATATATGTATAAAGGAAGCAAGAACTATGAAACGAGAAAATGATCGCTAGGAACCAATCAAAACACATTCTGCCGTCGCAACGCGGCACTTCGCAACTCCTTCTTTGGCCTCGTTTCAACAAGACTCTGAGAGGACGAAGTGGAGCAGGAGGATACATCGTCATTATTTACCCGGACAAGCAACCGAGCATTGCGTCGCTTAAAGGCACGTTGCATTCTACGAGCCGAATCGAGTACCGTTTCAAAGGGAGCTGTCACGTCTTTCCAAATCCCTTCCATGGCCCGGTGACGTTGGATCTTACTGACTTCGCGTTCTGCCAGTCGACGATCTTCCAACGAAACACCAAGTCGATCCATCAACTCATTACGTTGGATGGGACTTAATATCAAGTGCTTAATGTTTTTTCGGCGTTCATCTTTTCGACTACGATCATAGCGCAATAGGTCCATCTCAGGCATCACATCGTATTCCCATCCCAAACTCACAGGAGGCCCTGATGCGCAAAATGGATTATCGCCTAGAATCACCGGGTAGCGGCGGATTTGAACGGTCGAAAAGGTAACCCGCTTCGATTTCTTTTGTTGTCGCTCAGCCCATTCTATGTATAGGAGGTGTTGTGGCTTGTTTCTATGGCAAGAACCCTGATCTAACGAGTTGCTCATGTCCGAGGCATCATCATCGGAGATATCACTCACAGTAATGCGTGACTCTTTAAGTAGACAAGGCTTGCGCCGTTGGGTGGTTCTTGTTGTTGTATTCACGGTACTTCGAGAGACCAAAGAATTTGCTGCTGGTCGCGTAGTCAACAACCTTGATCCGCCGACAACCACCAAAAGAGAATTATCGTCTGGAACAACAGTATTCATGGTTTCGGTCAACATATCCTTCCTACTTTTCGTAACATTAGAACCAAATGTTTCATTTGTTTGGGTTGAACTGTTGATGCGTGCCTGATCGTCTTTTCGAACCGTTTTCATCCTTTTTTTTAGTTTGTGGTACACTTTCGATCCTGTTGAAGCACGATGACAGAGAGAACGACATACCCCGCATCGCATAGCGCTCGAGTTCTCTTTTGGCCTTACCACCATCCCCGCGCGTGTCACAGTTAACAAAGCACAAAGCGCTGTTTATAGTCCATCAGTTCGCATTGCGCCGGAACGTTGTAGAGTTCGTAATTGAAGTTTGAATGTTCGTAGTTGCAACTCTTTGTCACAGTTACAGACTTTTACATAATGATGGAAATTGAGTCTATAGCCTCAATGACATCTGAGATTCGTGCATGAGTCTCTTTGTATTGTAACCGGGACAACTAATGTTGCAGTGGGCAATGTTTATCGCCAGGACGGAACATCCTAGAAATGCATGAAGTTGTGAAATGGCGCTTTTCACATCACAGAGGGTACGAGTACTTGAAAAGATAGCAGGGTATACGCTGGGGGGTTTCTACGTTTCTACTAAGTTTGATGATAGTTTTTATGGCAGTAAAAACATGACTACCGGTGCCACTACAAAATCAAGATTCACAATATAGTAGTAAAAGGTGCTTGGGGTAATATAGCACCGGTAGTTTTCTCCTCTGCCAACTTGTGCCCTTCGGCTAGTTGTTAGTTGTGTATAGAATCTTTTCTTGTCGTCTGAACCACTGAGCCAAATAAAGAATTTCAAACAAGGTGAAAACAAGCCTGAAGACAATGGTGAAAGCTTTCATTGACTCTAATAGATAATATAGCAACAGTACTTGTCTTTAGCAAGGCTATGAGAAGGCCATGTCGTGTAGCTCGATGCTAATCAGTCATGACAAGGAAAATTTCGAGTATCAACCGTAGATGTGCACAACTGTAAATCAAGGATTATAAAAACCATGTCAGCAGCCTACGGAACCTCCTTCCTGTGCCGGGGTTTTCTCAGCCCATCCCATGCCCCTGCTGCTTTTACTTTTTGACAGACATGGCAGTTGCTCGCTTTATTCATGTAACATCTCTTGAACTAATTCCTTCGCCATGCAATCTACCAGTGGTCTACCCCCACTATAAAACCATCGATACATGAAGTTCTTGGAGCTGGCCACCAAAAAGGAATGTCCAAAGGGCATGGTGTTCCAATCAAAAGTCGACAAGAGTTGGTTCAATTCCGCCGATGTATACGAAGTTTGCTGCAGGATTCGATCCCAGTCTCGTTGTGTGTGATGTCCACCACGCTTCCATAACCCTGGAATATGGGATCGTACATCGATAAAAACTTTGGTCCAACCCAACGAGTCTAGTCGTTGGGAAAACAGGGTAACGTCGTTGCTGTCACTGGAAGGGATTGGAGTCGACATGCCATCTACCACGGAAGAGTCTTGAAACGTCCGCTCCGTTCGGAAACGCACTGTCGGAAAGTCTGAGTTTATATGCAAAAAGCTTTCCTCTTTGCTGTCAACATTAGTCAATGGAGGAATGGATATTGATGTTTTGTCCATGACATGAAGGACAGTGCTCGAGTCGGATAAAAAGGCAGCCGTCGCAATCGGTACGGCAGCATCAGTGGAAAATGCCGTGGCATAGGCAATGCGCTGATGGAACCGAGCCAACGGGCGAAGAAAGGTTTCCTCCATACACAGCCGTTTTATGACGTCCGTATAACGAAACAAATCACTTCCACTTGTCTTCATGTACCAAGCCCCTACTGGATACAAGAATCGTGGGATATTCCAATACGTCATGTCCCTTATTCCTAAATGGGGTGTGGCGGTTGTGACAAATACCTTGGGAATGACTGTGACGTTCTTGTTGTTGTTGTTGACAACCTTGGCGGATTCTTGTCCCAGTTGTTGTTGTTGCGGATGTCCTTGACTGTGACAATCACTTGGATTCCAATCAACATATGCCAATGCATATCGTGCCAGTAACCCACCAAGGGAATTTCCCAGTATCGAAAGAGAAATGACAATGGGGCTATTACTTCCATCCTCCTCCGGGATTATCTTGTAGAAAAGGTTATTAATTTCCATGGCAAGTCGTTTTCCTCCTGCCTCGATACCATCCAGAGTATTGTAATCATTGCAAGTCGCTGTATGTACCAAGAACTTGTCGGTGGTAGTACTGTTGTTGTTGCTCTCGACAGCAGCAGAGAGTTCCCGTTGGAAGGCTTCTTGGACGTAGGCAAGTTCTTGATGATTTCCTTTGATACCATGGACTAACACCGTGAGATGAATCTTGGTTGTTGTTGGATGTTCCACCACCGACATGACGAGAGAAAGTGTTGATTACCAAAAGCCAAGCGTCGTTGTCATGAGGAGGAATGTGCCATAAAAAGTAGAGGTCGGATGGACGACCTTGAAATACAGGTATATGGGTGTTGGGAATCACATAATACGATGCAGTTTTGTCTGCATCAATGGCATGGACGTCTCACTACTGCACCACCACCACCATTACATCTCTCCCAAACGGAAGCAACACTCGGGAGAAAGCATCCCCACGGACTGTCGCACAACTCGGAACCACGACAGACCCGGAAGTGATGGGAATACGGAATTTTGGTCTCCAACATTCCTGGTATAGAGACTATATAATTGCTTTCCAAAGAAAAACTGTTTAATTTAATAGATAGAAGCATACAAAAAAAGCAATAAAATATAGCAAAAATGAGCTGCCAAAAGCATGGGGGGAAATCTACCGGTAGTCTCATGGACGTTGTTGTTGTTGGCCTTGGATGAGTACCGGTACGTACTAGCCCCCAAACAAAAAAAAATCAAGATTGTTGTTGTCGTGTGGTGGTGGAGGTGGAGGAGGACAATTGGCCAAGACGCTTGGCATCTTCTTGACGAAGTTGCAACAGAATATCATTGAATTCTAGTTTGGATTGTCGTTCCGTCGCTTTCCATTGTCGTTGGATTTTTCGACACAGAGATTGTATCATTTCTTCTACCTTGAAAATTGGTAGTGATAATCGGGTCATGTGCCGTTGGAATCGTGCACTCCTTGCCTCCTTTTCAACTTGTTTTATTTCTTGTTCGGTATATCCCATCCCGACTAGAATACGTTGTCGTTGCATATAACTTAACAAGAGATGATGTAGCTTTTGTCGACGAGTACGTTTTCTCATGGATTCAAAATCGTCAAGATCAAGAGAGGGTAATTCTTCAAAACCCCAGTCTAATGTCACGGGTGGTCCATTCTCGCATGCTGGGTTATCACCAGCAATCATGGGATATCTGCGTATTGTCACTTGATGAAAGGAAACTTGTGGCGGCTGTCGTTGTTGTTGAGTTCCATCATGATGCTCCTTAGTATCAGTGATTCGGAGCATTTTGAAATGGGAAACCAGAGTTCGGGGTCGATTGATTTGTATACTGACAGGTACTGGTCGACGTAGCATTTCTTCGTTTGGGTTGATATTTTGCAAGGGTCCATTGCGATATTGTTCTAATTCGCTGAGCAATAATGATGATGATGATGGTGACGGCTCAGGTGGTGGATCCAAGTTTGTGACTGTTTCAAAAGTCCCAATATCGTGCAAGATTTCTTCCATGGGTTCGTCACCAGTTGACGAGAAGAGATCTGTTGTAGTTGTAGTTTCTTGTTGGGAGATGGTGATGGTATTGTTCAAAGAATCCAAGAGACCACTATTGCTACTGCTACTGTGGCATAGCAATGTTGTCAGTGTCAAACCACTACCGGCACTGGATGAGTGAATATTGGTAGACGAGTGCTCGATTTTCCAAGGGAATTTTTGTGGGTTGGATGTTGCACTTTTTGCACTTGCACCGTCACCAGTATCATCTTCTGGAGAATCATGCAAACATGTTGTCGTAGCGCAGTGCACCTGCGACGTGGTGGGTTGCTCGAGTAAGGAACAGTGTTGATTATTTCCGGTACAAGTAGTAGTTGTAGTTATTGCTTTTGTAGTTGTGCAAGAGGTGGTATGATGCACCATGAGTGTTGATGATCCCGAAGTGTCAAGCATCCCACGCATGGTTGTTGCAAGAGAACTCCTCCTCCACTCTTTGATGAGTGTCGCACGGTTGAGAATATGCACCGGTATTCACAGTTTCAATGAGGGGGTGCGGCCGGATTTTTTTGGAATTCGCACCCGCTACTACCTTGCCAATAGAAATTGTGTTGCCAGTTAACAAGTTTGAAGGGTGGTCTTGAACAAATTACAAGGTACCAGGTAGTAGTTCCTTGGCAAGATTATACATTCACTCGGTCAACCAGAAACTGTTCGGATAGAGGTTGTGTGGAAAGTCAACTTCCCATGTTTGTGAAGCAGTTTTGACTGTTGAATGGCAATTTGTACGAGGTACCAGGTACCCAATACACAGGTACAAGTACAATGCCGGGTCTCATTGAATTTTGCTGGTAATGACACTACCAATAATTTTAGCACAGCTACCGAATTTACAGCAAACTTTCTGCTTCAACCACGTCCAGGGATCTACTAACTACTAACTACCTGTAGCTACCTAGGGCTTTGAATATATTTGTACTATATAAAAAGGCTCGCGCTCCCTACCATTTGAAGACAGCCCAATAGACAATAACACATACTAACGTTAGTACGTAGTACAACAAAATAAGCTTCCTTTCAATTCATATTTCGTTTTTACAGTTAACCCTTGGCATGATCCTTGAAGGATGGCTACAGTCAGAAGTTGCAATTAAAGTACCGGTAGGTCGCTAAAGGCCAACCGACATCAACAAATACGACCAACGACGAACCAATCATCCAAGTACTCTAGCTGCTCTTGTTTCTTGAGCTCATGACGCGATTTAGTTCATTGAGTGCGGCACATGCTTCCATGGCAGCATCGACCAAACATTCTTCGGCCGACATTTTTCCACCCAAGGCATCATTACGTTCACTGGCCGAAGCAATTTCTTCTACCGTTTCCCAGGCGATGCGAGCTTGAGAAGAATGAATTCCGTGCTCGTCCGTCATAAGCTTGGCGGTAGCGACAGCCTCTCGGAGTTGGGGACTGGCGGCACCAGGTTTTTGTTGGGGCACGTCGGCCAACTTGATGGGTTCGACTTGGTCCGCCATATTGAAAGTTCCCGTGGAAGCTTTGGTTTCCTTGAGCAGCCTTTCGAGTTCATCCAACTTGGCACTGTATTCCATGCATTTACTATCAATCCACTCGTCGGTTACATCGCATTCCTCCAAAGTAGGTTTGGTCGCAACACTGGTAGAACAAATTTAAAAAAAGAATGAGTGGGTAAGTTTTGCTTTCTTTTTCGCACCAGACCGACTCATTCAAAAAATTGTATCCTACCTGTTGTCAGCGGCATTGACTTCTTCCACGGTCTCCCATGCCAAACGAGCTTCTGGGGAGTCCTTACCAAACTTTTCACTAATGGCAGTCGCCTCCTTGATCAAATCCGTCGCGTCATTCGACATTTTCATCACAATGGGTTTCCTTGGCACAAACGTGGCAGAAGGAGCAAAGGCAGTAGTCGAGGCTGCACATAGAGCAATAATAGTAGCAATGGTGAACTTCATGGTGAATAGTATATATTTCTGATTTTTTTTGTGAGGGTGAATTGGTCAAATTTGAAAAATATTGGTGAGTCAAGATCCTTTCTGCGATGGATGGACAAGCAATTCATTCCGAGACAGAACCCTACGAAGGCCCAACAATCGCCAAGGCGTTGACTCAGTCACGGCTCACTGTCTCCTTCTTCCAACCTGGACACATGGCAAAAACAAACTTACGACGACAACGACAGTGGAATCCCAAGATTTATTTAATGGGAGATGGGGACGGGTGATGGCTTGCTTTTCGACCGCTTCGGAATCCAAGTTTTGATGGGCGAGGAATCTTTTGGATGGCGACGAAGGTGAGACGGAACGTATATTCCTATTCAGTGTTGTATATAGAAAATGTCGGCAGACAGGGTAATGCTCTGGATGCCGGTCATACGGAAGGGCCGTGACCATCTGGACATGAGAAGCCATGCCGTTCGCCGTGTTCCTTGGAACAGGATACCAACTGTTTCACCTTCCCGTTGGCCATTGGCAGATGATGGAGAATCCATCGCGACCTGTCGGTAGATATCGATGCCTTGTCTATGAGATGATGGCACCATGAGAATAGAGGCATCATGGTCATCATACACTTCTCTTCTACCGGTTGATGGAATCATGTGGCCTACATATGAACAAGGCAACTTCCACAGCAAGGACTGGGTCCATTGAGGTCTGCCCGCTTTCTTCCTTGTTCTCGACGTGCCGATCCAAACAAGAA
The DNA here is from genome assembly GCA_019593585.1 of Nitzschia palea. Taxonomy (NCBI): domain Eukaryota; phylum Bacillariophyta; class Bacillariophyceae; order Bacillariales; family Bacillariaceae; genus Nitzschia; species Nitzschia palea. The sequence goes on along the minus strand of SWEM01000008.1, from coordinate 71,052 downwards.
TGCCACGAGCTGGTGCCCGATCGACTGGTAGCCAATGCCCCACTATCATCACCGTGTACACAAGAAGGTTCACAGTTGCCAAACCACCCTAACAGATGGCGCGTTCCCGACGAGTCCAGCAGGGCCCACCCATGCGGGGACAAATTAGGCAACACTATTCAGTCTTGGTTTGATCCTTGGAATTAATATGTATGTACTCAAATCCTAAACGAAGAGTATCATGCATAATATGGATTTACTAATGCTACGCTTTATAGCGTGCTACGTTGCTACGAATTGGTTGGAGTGTTTGTTCTTCTTGCTGTCATTCGTTCCCAGAGACGGTCAAGAAATGCGGATTCGCCTGCTTTGATGGTTGTTTGTTCTTTCATGTTTCGTAGTTCTTCATTGTACATGTTCAATGCAATCAATCTCTCTTGTTGCTCTTTGGGACAAAGCGAACAGCGACGAATGTGTTCATAGAGATCCGACAACTTTTGACTGAGGGTACGGCGCCGAGCAGGAAACGTGCGACAAAGTCCCTTGCGATCCTTTTGACAGCAATATCGACATGCTAGTCCCGGCATGCCCACTTGAAGATTTTTCCGGTTGCCAAGTCGTTCCGATTCATCGAGATGAACCAGTTGCACATGAGTCATCAACTCGTAAAGAAAGTCGGAGACTAGGCTTTGATCACCCGGCTTTACCAGCAGGAAAGGACGAGCTTCGTCTTTCTGTGCAGGAGCAGATGATGATGATGATGATGATGATGTCAAGTCAATCGTCTGGTTTTGTGATTTGTTATTAGACTGAACAAGTTTTTCGTGTTGGTTGCTGTAGCTGCGTTTTCCCGGTATTTTAGAACTTTCTTTGACCCAGATTCCCGACGGTGAATCCAGTAAACCAAGTTTTCTTGCCGAGGACTCCCAGTATTGATTCGATCCACTAGCTCCTTGGGGGGTCTTGCCTTTGAGGAGCAAATACTTGTCCTTGATTGGTTTCGGAATGCAAGGACATTGGCCAAAGTGATCCCGTAACATCATGGTGAGACTTTGATAAATGCGACTCAGTGTAAAGGGAAAACTGGAGGATCGCCTGGTTCGACCGCTCGAGGGCATGTGGGCACAAAATCGACATCGAATGCCGACCTGACCATGATTCACCTTTTTGGTATTGTTGCGACTTTGGACATCATCTTCATTGGCCCGAAATACTTCCACAATGTCACTTCGAACAAAGCAAAGAAATTCAGAAAGCCAGTTGGGGTCCTCATCCGTTGCCAGGGACACACAGAGGCGCTCCGAGAAATGGCGGCATTTCTTGTTATTGTCTGTCCCCTCCACGGGAAGGGGAAGCAAATGAATCAAGGAGGAGGAGGTGTTGTGCCGATTAGAGTCAGTACTTCTTGTCGTTTGCTCTTGCAATTCTTGCACAGCTTGTTGTTTCTCCGAAAAATCCATCCTGGGTGCCTGTCGCTGGTGCAAGGGCAGTAACTTTCCAATTCCGGAATGGTTCAAGGTCCTACTGACAAGGAGAGACTCAACGCACGATGTTGGATGGAAACCTTGAGAGCGACGTCGTAAGAAGTCATCCTTGGCCAGCAACAACTCTGCTTGTAATTTTTCTTGATTCTCTTTGAATGCAAGAAATTGGTGTCCTCTCGCATCAAGCTGTGGCTGTTCCAAGATGTCAGCCGTGGTAGTATTTATACCCAGCCATGACGCCCTCTTGATTGGTCCGAGGCAGTTTCTTGTTGGTGCAATCATTGCAGAGGTACAGTAGTCTTGGTGGTGTTGAAATGATGGCAGTAATGCACCAAGCATACTTGCCCGGGGCAAAGGGGGGGGCATAGTATCGTTGGCTGACAGAAGAATATCGCGTTCTTGAAGCGCATTCAAATGCATTCTCCTCAGCGCAAGCTCTCCCTCAAGACTTTGGCGACTAGTAGCCTGATCAAGTAGTAAATTGTAATGATAGTTTGTCAAGGCAGAGGACAAAAATGATGAATGCTGACTTCGGATACTGTGCCCGATTAGATCTGTTGGATCCATTCTTTCTGTCGGTGCACCAAAAGAAAGTGGTGGCGTGATCATTGCACTCGTTAGAAAGGTCCGCCCAAGAAGTCGAGAGGCAGCACTCATTGTATTACCAGGAAAGTCCTCGGCCGTCTTGCTCGAAGGAGAAAACCATGATGAAAAATGGGTCTCTTGACTTGAGCAGGAGTTGCAATTTTTTTCATTATGAATAGCAGAAGGAGGGATTCCGTGTAAATGGAGCTGTCGTTGTCCTCCTCGAGCTGATGGGGAATCATAATCCTTCTTCTTCCTTCTTGTTGTCACCTCACCACCTCCAGCAACAGTTGTGATTACATCCTTTTGGATTGATTGGTGGGGTTGTTGTACATTCTTGTTCCATGGCTCTAAGGAGGAATCGTGCTGCTCCTCGATGGTCCTCTCTAGCTCCTTGGCCTTCTTGTGGTCCTCACCAAGGTGGCGCCGTTTGCTGTTGGTGGTGTTGCTGAACTCGTTGCTAATCTGTCGCTTGGACATTATCGTAAAAATCGCTTGTGGCACGAAGCAAGGAGGAATATACCCAGAGGATGTACCAATCAGTGTTCTTGATCAGGACAGACAACAAGAAGGAGATGGACGAGAAGAACGCGGCTCACGCCAGATAGACGACAGCTGGTGGTAGATAGGTACCTAATCTGGGGACAGTCTGTAGCGCAAAGAAGAACAGTGATGTTCTCAAAGAAATGGTGTCGCCTTGAATGAATGTTTGTGCTTTGTTGACTTCCTTGTTGGTAACTATCCAGAAAGTGAGACTAGTAGCGATGCATGTACAAGCGCCAACTAGCTGTGTGTTGTTGCAACAGAGATTTCCTAAAGCGCACGAAACGTGACAGCCACAGTCGAAAGATGTAGCGGCTGGAGAGGCTGGAAAGCGATCGTGCAAGATCCCAATCATCTGGTCGAACTTTTTACAGTCCTGAGAGGTGCAATAGACATTTGGCAGTGAACCTCAATGGCGGTTGACCCAAGATATTGGTGTTCACAGTCCATAATCGATGACTCCAGAGATTTTCAAGGGATAAATCTTGGAATACTTCTCGTTTCGGGTGGAACGTCGCGAAATACCTACACGTCAACTTATCGGTAGTGGCGTTTTTCGGCTATCCTTAAAAGTCTTGAAGCGCACTATAGGTTGGCGTGGGTTTAAACCCCAAATTGAAGTTCGAAGCGAAGGAATACGGGAAGCCACATGAAAGAAAATAGATTAATTCACCGGGTTTACAACCGTCCTTTGATCCCTCGCAGTCGATATGAGAAAAGAACCCTCGATAACTGACTTTTCGCAGCGCTGGCGAGTTTATTAAACATAAAAAAGCAAGGTTTAACTCCTTTGATATATAAAGTGAAAATCGATGACGACGAATCTTGAGTCTTGCATTTCGCTTCTAACTAACTCTCAAAGAAAAAACGAGATCTTGAGGTATTTTGTCACTCGATTCATCGAACAGGAAGGATGTAAGGCATCATCTGCTGTTTGCAAGGAAGTTGTCATGGGGTAAAGGTGTGAGCTGTGATGTACATTACTGGCTATTTCTTAGTAAGTTGAGCACCACGACGACGGCCATGATGGTTCTTGCTTCTTCTGGCTGCTAGCAGTCGTAGTCCTAGTAGTTGGCAACTGAGTGTGGTACAACCTACTATCGTTAGTACATGTGCAATCGAAAGACTCCAAGCATAGGTGTGAATCGAAGCGTGGAATTTTTGTTGCTGACGGACGACGAACGGTCAGACCGATTTCAACCGTTGATTTCCACATTGCCAAGCTTCGTTCCTATTTGCACGCTGCGTTCTCATTCACAGTCCAACGCCGTGACCTCGGCCACATCACCTTTCGAAATCGAACACCGCCGTTAAATGTACAGATGACATCGGCGAAATCCCAACAACCAACTGTCACAGTTCTTGAATTCTTTGACCGGTTACATCACACGACCTCATAATTTTGCTCTTTCGTTGTTCGTTGGTAACAGTTATTATTCCTGATTTTATTACGATGCGATTGTCCATTGCCTCCACCATTTTGCCCTTGACAATCCCAAGCGCATTGGCGTTTTCAAGCATACAGTTAACGCCACGCCCTGGTGTTCATGTCAGCATTCGCACCCCGCAGTACACCAAGACTTTGATGATTGCCGACGGCAGTGATCGATCGGAACGACAGTCACTCGATATCACCAAAACGACGTACTCGGCATTGGTCAAGTCGCCAAAGGATGCTTACATTGCTTTTGCCGAGAAGGGAATGTCCAACGCTAATATGCCTTGGGTTAAGATTCTTCATCAATCTATCATGGGTGGAGCCTACGTTGGTTTTGGGAGTTTGTTGGCCTTGAGTGTCGCTGGAAACATGATGTCGCCCAGTGGTTTTACCAGCTCGGGTATTGTCCGAATGACTTATGCAGCTCTCTTCCCTGTCAATCTTCTCTTGATCGTGATGACTGGCGGACAACTATTTACAAGCAACACCTCCACCGTTATCGCAGCCAAACTTGAAGGTATGGTAAATTGGAAACAGGTTCGCAAAAGTCTGAGCGTTAGTTTGCTGGGCAATTTCATTGGATGTGGCCTGTTTGCCCTCATGGCGAACTATGTTGGACTACTGAAGGGAGGAACTGGTGCCCTTGCTTGCTCCACCGCTATAAGCAAGTGTTCCAACGTTTTCGGAAAAAGTAAGTATTGTACACACCACAATCCATTCTATTTCGTCGACTACTCCATCACTGATCAATTTTGATATCCTTGTATTCAAAAGCTGTTGTCAAGGCGATGCTGTGCAACTGGATGGTTTCATTAGCCGTCTTCATGGCTGGCGCTTCGAATGATCTTTCTGGAAAGCTGGTAGGGTGCTGGTTCCCAACGTCGACCTTTGTTGGCATTGGCCTGGAACACAGTGTTGCCAATCTCTTTCTTATGCCTTGTGCACTCTTGTTGGGTGCCCAACTCACCATTCAAGATGTTGTCTTTAAAAACTTGATTCCTGCGATCATAGGAAACGCCATCTCTGGAGCTGTCATTGTTGCTGGAAGTTATTCTTTTCAGTATGGGAAACTTGGTACGGTTTTTTCACAAGAGAGATCCTTCAATTCAGAAAATGCCGGAAAGACGAATGGTGCAGTACTCTCCGCGGATAGTTGAACCGGTGTGAACAGGGATGGGCTTCCAGCCCCCCTTCGGTCAAAATCACATTCAATCTGCTGGCTCGACAAACAGGAGTCATTGTCGTTCCGGCCTCACGAACGCAGTGTGGCATCCTGGCGATACCCTCTACACTTTCTACTTGATAAAAAATTTCGGGAGAAGACAAATGGGGTAGAGGAAGCTGGACCACTTTTGGATCCAGTATTCTAGACACTGTCCGAAATTACTGATGATATAAAAAACATAATTTGACCATTGCAGAGTTTACAGTTACTCTTCCTTGAAGTCGGACAAGTCGTCCTCAGTTGAAAATGGTATCTTTTTCACTTCCATGACGTGTCGTTGACACCTAAACCTCGGTGACAGAGATGATTCTCCTTCTTGTGCCAGTGATACAATATACAATGCACAACTCCACGACGTAACTACTAACGTATTCACTATCTTCCTCACCCGACACAAATACGAACATCGGTAACATGCCTTTCTCTTTCCAATTGGTACTGGTATGGCTGGGGTTATTGTCCATCGGTTGTCAATCGTTTCATGTGAGGACTACGCAACCCAAGAGCCGGATGATATTGAGAAGTAGCCCCGAGAGTGATAACGAAAGTTTGTTGAAAGTAAAAGCCTTTTTAAAGGAGAATTATCCAGGGTTCAACGTGATTCTGGAAAAGAATGATAGTGTTTGGAAGGCTCTCGCCGGAGTCGACAAGGAAGGATTTACAATTTTTGCGCCCAATGCGGGTGCACTAGCGGCTCTTGGTGAAAGCAAGCAACAACAGCTTCTTGATCCTCGCAATTTGGAAACGACACAAAAGGTAGGAGCATACCATGTCATTGCCGAAACTGTTACTGCTGAGGAACTTTTCAACTCGGGTGGGGTGATTACATTGAGTGGGACTGTTGCGGTTGAACGGTCCAGAACAGGTGGTTTCATGGGAGTAGGTGGTAAGGAAGACGGCGGCGTCACTATTAATGGTGCCAAGGTTGTGAGGACAATCGATCTCGGAAATGGATTGGTCCATGAGGTGGATGGACTAGTATCTCCAAATATTTTGTGGCGATATATGGATCAACTTCGGATCCCTGGCAGCCGATAACTTTTAGAAATTATAGCTTTTTGCTATTCGTTTGCATCATATGCTATACGGCGCCAAGCGATTTTTTGGAATGAACATAAGACTTTGGATGAAACAACTACGAATCATCTAACCTCGCCGTCACAAAAAGGGATACAGGATAAAGTGATCAGGGCAGATCATGAAGGACTGCCTCGAACAATTACGCTCAATCGTGAATTTGTCAATATGGGTGGGTTTCTGGTGTCATCTTTGTTTGGGAAGCTTCTAGATGTCAAGCGCATCCCAGTAAGCTCTAATTTATGTGTGTGCGTGTAGGACGTAGGATGATTAAGTGTTGAGAGAACGATTGGGACATGGTCGCACCGACGATGACAATTCGGGATCTGCAGCTTTGATGCCTTTATTGAGCTGAAAGTCTTAGAAGTCTATGCTGCATTGGATGTATAAGCGAGTGTCAACAACGATCGTACTTGCTGTCAGATGGTAGGACAAGGACTCACATCCCGGCAACGTGAAAGTACCCTCTTTTGCTCTGCATGTCTATATGTGTTAGTTCTTCTTCTGTCTATTGTATGCAGTCTTTGGTTCCTCTCGATTTCATCCTCTTGAGGCAAGATATAAGTGAAAGTTGGTTGGGTCAGGCGTCGAATGAATCCTCGGAAGTTGCTGATTGGAAAGGATTTGTTAGGTTCAATTTGCGCCGTCGAATTGTATATACAGTGAGAGACTCGCCACAAATAATAAATTTAGTTCCCACCTTCATAATCCACTCGTTTCCATAGAGCCAGCCCCCCGCCTCCACCTCGAGCGGTTGCAATCTTGTCGTCAGCACTAATCCAATTGAAAAATGCCCTCTTGCCACGTTTCTCGAGTTCCACATTACCTTCACTACCGAGACCAGTCTTGGCACCCAAGTTGGCTGCCTCTCCGGCCTTGAGCGCAATATCAAAAAAATTCAAGAGCTTGATGGCAGTAAAATCAAAGGTAAGTTTGGTCACGCCACTTTTTTGAAGAGTCCAGTCAAAATCTCCCTTAAATTTGATCAGAGGAAAATCTCCAATGTAAATTCCATTCTCAATCAACCACGGATCTTCTCCTTTGTTGAAGCTTTGAGTAGCCTTGAGCGGGAAGTAGTTGATTCGTCCTGCTTTCTTTTGTGTGTCAACGGTTCCCGTGGTAAAGATGAGCCGCCAAGATCCACCACCCTTCCCGGAGAGTGCCTCCAGGGTGGCATCGGCAACTGCCGGATCTTCTTTGTGCTTTTGTCGCATGAGCTTTTCTAGATCTAATAATACCGCGACAACAGTATCACTATCTTCTGATTTTGTTTCGGCGGCTCGATACAAGATTGCCATGGCCTCATCGATAGACGCATCTAATGAGGAGGTCGTCGATTGTCGCAAAAATGTCTGCACCGAATGGTATCGTCCGCCCATTAATGGCATCTGAAACGACGCCACCCCGCTGATTGCAAACAAGCCCGTCAGTATAATTTGAAGCTTCATGTTTCTTTTTGTACGCAGTTGCCTGTATGACAAGGGAGCAATAACAACTCATAGGGGGCGGCGAAACAGCACGAATGATGAACAGGTTTCAACTGGATATGGTGAAGTATCTTTCCCAGCAAAAAAATGCTGACGTATGAATCCTGGAATCCTGCCAGTCAACTGGGCATAAAGTTGATCACATTGACCCTAACTCGGTACATGTTGTACTATGCTTCACCTGGTACCAGGTACACAAGTTGTAACGTTGTAAAAGTAAAGCTCCGTTCTACTACAAGAAAAAACAGCAGAGTCCAAGAGTACCATGACATGAACTCTCCAGGCAAGAAACCCACAACATGGCTTGTATTGCAAGAATCCAAAAATCAAGAACCAAAGAGACCTTATTACGCCCACCCACTGTTATTTCTTGTTGGTCTCTTATTCCTCGCTACGTGGTTTTTTGGTAGCACGAGGATGCAATGAGATCTCTTCGTCACGTAGACTTTCAACCCAAGGATGATTGAGTCCAATGGCAGTGACAAGTTCTTCTAGAGCTAGTTGCCATTCTATCCGACCATCTTTGTCCTGCTGATTTTTGGTCGTGGATGATGTGGAAGATTCCAATAAATCTCTTGCGAACGCTAGTCGTTGGGTTGCCATGGCAATGGGATCCATCAATTCCACGACAACATGTTGGAACCATGATTGGTGATGAGTAATCGCCTCCTCATAGTCTTGTAATGAGGAATACCCCATGGCCAATAATCGATGAGCTTCCAACGACACTTCATGGGTGAGGGGAATGCCTTGTCGAACCATGCCCCGTTGTGTCATGCGAACTAGCGACAAGATATTCCCCAATTCGTCGTGTACTTGGTCTTTTTCGTCTTTGTTGAGATCATTATTACCGGTAGGGCCTGGTCCATTTATAGCCAATAATAATCGTTCATTACAACTATATTGGATTTCACGTATCGAATCCACGTCCGCATCCTTGGGAAGTTCCATCTTGCATGGTGCTTGACAAGTTTGACAATCACAAGTAAATTCATAATGACAATATAATCGATCTTGCCGTTCCTGTCGGGATAAGCCGGACAGTGGGACATAACTCAGAGTAATCGAATCGCCCGGTGCAACGGATTGTAACAAATGGACTCGGGCCATCTTGGGATTGGAAGCATAAGATAAAAAGGCATTGGGAGAACAGGCGTGATTGTAAAAGCTATGATGCCAAAACAAGGCACGTCCCAAGGTTTGAGTACCCAAGGGCAAGGAAAGATCCGTAATGGCATGACTACACCCCAATACTCGTGACAATACGTCCTCGTACTTGGTTTGAATAATGGAGGGAGTTGTAACTGTCTCTTTTTCGCTGTTGGAATCCGATTCAAATAATAATGACAGGAATGCTTTTTGGCAAGCCGCGACAATGATTTTGGATGTTTCTTGTTCCTCTGGGGGAATGGTAGAGGCATAGAGGTAGGGAAGAAGATTCCACCAACTTGCTCCGGTAGTATTGGCATCAGGATTTGACGACGATGAAGTCTCGCCATCGGCTGGGATATATGCAAGAAGACGAATCGTCAACAGGTGACTAGTGACATCGATGGGTACTACCAAATCAGACGGTGGATTTTGTAACAAATCCACAAACTTTCTCAAGATCTCACATTCCTTGTCATGACTTGATTTTTCCACAGGCCAACACTCTTGACAAAATCCAACCACTTGACAAGAAGGACATTGAGACGTGACAGTGGCTGCGGCACAAAAAGCACAATGTGTCGTCCAACGGCCAACATCCAAGGCTATCCGATTGGCGGGACATGACATCAACAAGTCTCCTTTCGATAGTGATTTGGTAGCAATAACTTGAATCCCTTTCTTTTCTGTTGCCACAGCAGTCAATCGACCGTCACTAGCTCTTTCCAATTCTTTGGCCACTGGGCCATCTCGGTCGAGGGAAAGGGTAGATGTCATAATAATTGTTGGACCATCGTGGTCAGGAAGTGAAAAATGAAGTTCGGACTTCACAAAAGTTCATTTCGACCAATTCGACCGTTTTAACTCGACAGTTGGTCTATTATAATTCTACGAGCGAAAGGTATGCCGATAGTTCTACGACGCCATTGTTATCACCATTTGAATGGTCATGTTATGATGAAGTAAGTGAATAGAGGGAAACATCTGGAACATGGAATATTGGCTGAATACAAGAGAACAACCGATGCGATGCATAATATATATATTGTTCATTGTGAGAGGAATCGCAGGCTTTCCAGATCCAAAGTATAGAATAGAACCCATCATAGATCCACTCGATATTCCACAATAACACTAGTTCCTCATTACTGCCAAACCCTTTCAATTTCTTTTTACGTCAACTTGACCAAACACTGTTGACCAATTTCCAGGCCGGCCTCCATCAAGAATTCTTGCAATAGAGGTCGTACTACTTGTTTCCCATTTTCTTGGAGCATATCCATGGTTACCGCCATACCAGCTCCAATATCCATTGGAATCAATGCCAAGATGGTATCCGAATAGTGTCCATCCACAGTACCTGGTTTCTTGTTGTTATTGTTGTCTCCATCATCATCGTCGACGAGTGCACATACATGGTGAATGCTTTGTTGGAGTTTGGGTATTGCCACGTGACAATCGATCCATTCATACTGGACGGGACAAAGTATTTGACTGGGATGATAATCGGCCTTGTAGCGCATCTTCGTACAGGATTCAATATAATAGCCCAAATAATAGTAGGGTCGTTTCAATACTTTGCGGGTATATTCAATTTCTTCCAAAATGGCCAATTTGCCCAAGGGGATTAGGGAATGAGCCATGCCCGGATGATAATACAAGTAGACACTCGACAATCCCTGGGGCAAGACATCAACCACCCCCACGGCAATCAAGACATCACCAATCCAATATTGTTGATGATAGGTTCCACAATCTCCTTGATTGTCAAAGGGTGATTCTACCAAGAATTGGTAAAAACTATAATAATTGTTCAACAGCGCCTTTTGAATGGGGAGAGGATGGGGTGCCAAGTAGTCCTTGAGCATGGTTGTGACGTGGGTTTGAAAATGCAATGGACAATGGGGACCCCAATCTAGATTGGCAATGGTAGACTCTATGGAATCAACCAACACTTTGTTGGATTCTCCCTCACCGTCAGTCATGGCAGTTGATGTTGTTGTATTGTCCATTTCTTGATGAAAAGGATCTGGATCGTCATGAACGACGTGTTGGTATTGGACATAGAGGCGATGTACTTGGGGTTCCAGAGCACTTTGATGGGAAGGAAAGGTTTCAATCCGTAATTTTCGTTGGGCCGTTTTGAGTCGTTTTCCAGTAATTTCTCGATACCATTCTCCCAATTTATCTTGATTTTTGAGATCGTCTTGCAAGTCCACCGTCATGTAATCTTGAGGTTTGGTAACTTCCTCCCATGTTTCCATGGTCAATTGCACCGTCACAAGAACTTGTCCACTCTTTTCATGGCCTATAACGGATTGAATGGGCATACTAGTATGGTCCTTGGAATGATGATGTTGTTGTTGGCAAAACGAAACAATCGCCTGCAAGAGTGGATCACGGGGAAGTTTGGCCTGTCCGGAAAGTTGGGCACAAATAGAAGATGCCAAAATCAATTGTCGATCTTTTTCTTGTTTTGGAGAGATTGGTCGAACCTTGAAGACAATGGAGGGAAGTTCCAATTCGGATGGTATAACTCTGGATTCCTTCAAGGCCTGTCGTATCATGGCTGACAGAGTGCTAATGATGGACGTTTTTTCGTGGAGATATGATTCAAACTGAGAATGGAGAGAATTGTTGCTGTTGTTATTGTTGTTCCGCAACGGCTGAATGGTGGAACGTTGCTCGGGTGGAGCCAACAATTGACGGAATTTTCGTTGGGTTTTCATTTGCGATTTGGATGGTTGAAATTGATCCGCCAACAACCGAATGGTGAGGGTTGGACAACAACTTTCAAAGTTGCTTGGTTTGTAAAGATGAATTCCCGATCGACGCCAACCACGATATAACAATTCCTCATAGACCTTGGGTGTCATGGACTCGGCCAGCATGCCAAAACTTTTGGAGCAATCCTTGGGAGTTTTGGAAACCACCGAAGCCCGACCTCCTTTACAATACCCACATTCCATACTACTATATCCAAATGGTCGAAGGACATTGGGATGGTTTAGAAATGGGACGGTGCCGGCGGGTTCTGTTGTCGATGACGTTGTGGACATGTGAGAAAATCTTTTGGGGATGGGTCAAAATATTGTGATGTATGTATTGGCTCGCGGAATTTATTTTTCAAACTCCTGTCTTGACAAGACTATCAACCTCTGATGAGTGTGTCACAGCAGCCACGAGGAAAGACCATGGGCAATGGAAAAAAGCCTTTCTCTGCACGGGTGGATGATGATCACAACAATATGAGGATGTCTTCAAGAACTCGTCATTTAGCGCTTCGGGTCTTGACCGGTATTTCGTGTCCAAGAGGTCAAGTAATCGTAAATTCCGGGCGATTCATCAGACTAGAAGCTTGATGATTCTCAGACTCGTTCCTATCATGCAGAATGCACACAGAACAAGCAATTCCTCCCGCAAAAGATTTTCTTGTACCCATAGTTGGAAGGGAGCTTTCCTAGTACCAACGCAAATGATTAGTACTCCTGGGACTTAACTGTTGCATTTATATTATTAGAAGCAAGGGGAAATTTTTTATCAGCATGGAAAAATGTGAGAAGACTTTTACAGGTTCACTTACTTGTTTTATATTCTCCGAATCATCATTTGTAGAAGCCAGCATGCGGAACTCATTCTGTCTTTTGACATCCGCAGTGCTAGTCATGATTGCAACATCATAATCGACTTTTGCCGTTCGTCGTCCCCGCGGGAAAATAATCCATCGCGTTGTGACGACGGTCGGCTTTCCCTTTTGTCAACGTACCAGATATAGGACAATCCATTCATTGTGAAGTTACCTGCAAAGTGGCACCCAAGGATAACGGCAAATCCAATCAATGAACCGATTCGGTAAATTCTATACTCTGTCAATCATGTAGGGTACGTGTTCTTGTCAGCACACTTATTATAATCCTTCTACCAGGTTCACAAGGTATTTGGCACGACTGTTCTAGATACTGTCACGACGTTTTTCATTTTTTGTTGGTGCCAACCGTTCCGAGGGAAAGCGCGGACAAGGCCAGGGAAATCCATGAACTCTGCGTTATAGCCCAAACACATTTGGTCTAAATGCGTTCACACGGGGACAGTCATTGCGACACAGATAGTCGGAGTTTCGGACGTGTGTCACCCTCCCCTTTCCTTTATGAGAATCTCATCACAATTTCGACGACAACTACAAAGCTCACAAAAACAAAAAGGCAGTAGCAATTCCTACAACACAAAAGCCATGCTGACTTCCAAACTTGTGTTTACTCTTTTCCTCCTTGGTTTAACCCATTCGATCCACTCGGCCGGGGCAGCATTCGTGCGATCCTCCAAGAACATGATGGTCAGTGGTGGAAGAGGGCGCTGGTTGCAAGATGAGGAGCAGGCTAACTCCAATAATAATGCTGAAGAAATTCAAGAGGTGGACGACGAGGCTGAGGAGAATGCCCCCAAGACAACCAAGAGGGACGGTGCAACACGTTCGGAGACGGGTATTGCACCGCAAGCACGAGAGTGCACAACTGGTAAGTACTTCTAGTACCGGTAGTTATTGCCAAACAACAAGAAAGGACGATACTACTACATGCATGATGATTGTATTATTTGTCTGGTCGCTCGCTCCTCGCATGATGCTTGCATCATTGGCCAAAACCAAGTTGACTCAATCCGCTGCATTTTTTTGTTTCGATTGTTATTATTGTGTCTGTGTGTATATGATTCAGACGAAAGTCCCGACAAAGTTTCCTTTGAGTGCAAGTCTGTCACCACCGAGGTAAATAGTGAAATAAAGGACAAGCTAAAATTCAAAGTTGGCGCTAGCAAGGGCGATTATCTCAAAATCACAGTCGCGTATGATACCAAATGGGAGGAGACAACAAGGGCCAACAACGCCACTGAAGAAACCACGACGGAAACCAAAACCAAGACGGAATACACATTGGTGTATGATCGCTTGATTGAATACCGCAAAGTCGGCACTGCCGAAGACCAACACTATGAATGGGGTGTGGATGAGGTCGTGGCCGAGTGGCCCATGGATAACTGGGATGAACTCTCGGCCGTGCAATCCAATGGCAATTTGTTGACGTTTTCGGCCACTGTCGGCGTGGCCACGTTTAACTTTACCATTGCTCAAACCGACTCGGTAGATATTACCACCAACAAGATGAAAATTGACTTTTTGCTGGAAAACTATCCATGGGCTGAGACGGGCGACACGTTTGTTGCCCTCGTCAGTCACATTGAAACGGAGCGCAAAACCAAAACGGAAACGGAGGGGCCTGGATCCGATGTTGTCTCGGATGTCTTGATTGATTTCAAAGATGCCGTCGATACCATTGGTTTTATCCCGTTTGGAGAATATACTTGGGCATCCACAGCCGAAGCAACCGTTTCCACGAACGTTTTCGACGATTTGAATGGAACGGACGTAATGATTGCCCGAAGCGGAAACGCTAGCAGCACCGGTGTGACCACTACAATTTCTGTGGTTGCATCCTCTTCCAATGTCACCGAGGGTGGCGATGGTGATTCTACCTTTCAGGAAATTGCCTTCTCATTTGTCGGTGCTGGTCAAGGAGCAGATCGTATCTTTTGGGATCCCGAAGCAGGTGTTGGATATGCATCATCTGCAGTTCGCATTGTAGGATCTTTGGTCCTCGTGGTTTGTTCCGTGGGTATCAGCTTGCTCTTGTAAACGCTGGTGGTGGAAATAAATCGTCATGATGTGTCGTCGTTTCATTTCCTCGGTCGAAACATTTTGTTGCGAGATGGTTGCTTGTGATCTGACTGGACTGCGTGACATTTGCAGGGTCTAGAGACGCAATTTCGTATTTGCGCTCACTGAAAATTCTTATATTGAAAAAGTCTAAAATGATATTTTAATATTGACTACAAAAGATACACCTACCGGTAACGTGCTGGACGCTTATTATGTAAGTTGCATACGACGGTGGGTAGTTACCACTCAGTCTACTACGGCACTACGGGAAGGAGAATCTCATTCATTCATCCGAGTTGAGGCGTGAAAAGTGAAAACGCATCAATCTGAGTTGATTCTTCTGTCGACACAATGTCAAACTTTCATGCTGCTCTGATGAAAAAATCAAGTGCCTGAAACAACATCAAATAGAAATCGTGGACTATAAATGGATTGCACTTGCTGCTGTGAGGTAAGGTGATGACCTCGAAAATCTGCGACCACCAATCGTCGTTGCACCAGTTATCAGGAACAAACACCTGGTAATTATTATTTCATTTTATTGGTAAAGTATATACAAAACATCCACAACAACAGGACACCTACTTTATGAATTCTCCACGAGATTCTACATATTGTGCAAATTGTGGCGGATCAGAAGCTCTCAGAGTCCAATCCTTCGACGGAAATAAAGTATGCTTCATCTACTGTCATTCTCAAGACGAAAGTTTGCACACAAGCCCCATTGTTCGTGAGAGAACCGAGGATACATTACTGGTTGAGACACGATCCACGCGAAAAACTGAGCCAAATTTCGTATGCGTCACCATACCACTCATGGTGTGCCAGATACAAGATGAGTTGGAGAATCCAATGCAAGTCGAGCACGTCCAATAATCCCCCAAAACACTTGTAATGGCTCCGCGGCCCGTGGTGTTGGGTTGAAGAATCACAGCGTCAGAGCACATTTCCATTGGACACTGGTTAAAGCGTTCTCGCACTCAAACGGAAAACTCCTTCGGGATTGGTATAACCTTGCACGATGATGAAGTATGTGACTGCAATTTCAGTACGCAAGCTCACCGTCGTTCCCTTAAATCCAAATTTGTTGCCAAGACAGTCATCATTTGCGGAAATCGACGACATCAAACACTGTTGGTTGGCACACGATCCAGAAGGTATGCTGATGGCCAAAGGTACCTTTAACTCTGGGAGACACGTCGAGAACTCGTACACGGCACCAGTACCTTGGATCTTGTACCAAACACTGGGATTGGTGGTACTCACAGTCAACTTGCAAAGGCTGTCATCTCCTGTAGCATTTGTTATCGTTCCATTGATGGTACTATTGGGTTGAAGGGTCACAGCACCAGAACACAAATCGTTCGCAAGTGGTACTATCGTAGAAGCAGTCAAAGCAAAGGATCCTTGAAACGATTCCACATATTCATATGCAGTTTTGACAACGATGTAATATTTTACATCTGGTTCAGTGCGGAACACAGCTCTTGCTGCAAAATTACTGGCGGGAATGCTGGTGCAAAATGGATCATACCCTGAACCGCCAACACATTGCAGGTTGTTACAAGTTCCTTGAGCAACCTGAATGGTGGACACAAATTCCAGCTCTGGCGAGCATGTCGTCACAGCCATGACATTGCCAGTACCCACGATGAAATACCAGACACTTTGGGAATCTTACCCTGGCGAGCAAACGTTCTCAGTGCCATACACCCAGGTGGCATTGTTAAGCGATCCTATGGTCCGGTAAGCAGTGGGTCGAATTTGCTCTGCATCAGAGCAATCATCGTTCGACGGACCTTGGCGTGTCATTACGGTAAGGGTAAACTGCCCTCCTTGCGAAGGATAGCTCAAGTCCTCTATGCCAATGAAGTATGTCACACCAACTTCGGTACGTAGAACAATCCTCGTGTCCCCTTCTTGCGCATTCACCGGCTTGGTAGGTAGTCCGTGCGACGCATTTGCGGTCTTTGTCACACGATTCAGACACTAAGATAGCAGAATCGAATGTTGGGCATACCGCAATGGAGATCACACCGCCAGTGCCATTCAAGGAATACCATGCATGAGGGTGGGAGGGATAGGATTCTGAACAAAATAGACTGGACTCCCTGCTACCTGTGTTATTTGCATAGATTTCTCCAGAAATGATGCCATTGTTCACTGCAATAGGGATTGAACTTGCGCAGATCTGTGGAACTGGCGGAGGTTGCGTTGTTGATGGAGGCGCTGGGGGAAGTGTCGGTGGACGTGTAGTTGGTGGAGCGGTCAATGGAACGCGTGGGGGAGGTGTGGCAAGAATAATTGGTGGCGGCGTACATCCCGCTCCCTTGGCAGCTCTAGCACACTTTTTGCCCTTGTCTGCTTTGGCAGCACCTTGTTTCTTGGGACGGAGGTTTCTCGAATCGTTTGAACTGCCGGTAACAGTAAGCGGCTCCATGATGGATGTGAAGGAACCACAATTGCTTGAACGACTCCATATCTTGCTTGAGACTTGCCTAGTACTTGCCTGATCCTCCTCGTCCCCCCTATCATTCCATTCCAATGAGCATGCAGCAGCTAACAACGTAGAGGATGGTTTTAGGAAAATGCTATCACATGGTGAGAGGAGAGTCCAGAACAATGGTCATTAAGGATCCTCCCAATAATCTCACGCGTGATCTATTGGGGAGTTCGATTGAATAGTCCTTTGTATCCTCATTTGTAAACAAGATGACTTGCTGTTGGGTTGGTGTTAGAAATGCCACGTGATGAAGTGGACCATCCTCACCTCCATAGGGCCAGTCCTTCAACTCGGATTCAATACGAACCGATCCTGGTGGTAGATAGGGTGCCGCATGTGCCAACAGATAATATGCGGTATTTCGTTTGACCCCCACAGTATCATCAATAGTGACAGCTCCCAGGCACGTACTGCATCCACCCTCGGTATGTGGCGTCAAGGCAGAGTTACTCGATAAATTCCATCCCAAGATGGTCTGTGCGTAATTTGACAAACCACCAATCAACACATTTCGACCATGCCATAATATATCATCTTCATGATCGCCATGGGCTGACACCCACTGTTCGGTAATATGGATTGACTTGGTTGGAAAGGCGTCATGGACCTGGGATAAAGCGGTAATATCACCAGCATACAAGTGAAATGCGGAACCTTCCACAATGGCATGGATAGTGGTATCGTTGAAAAGGGTCAGGGGATATTCAATGTAGTCGGGATTGTGATCAAATACCAAAATTTGAATGGGTGTCGAAAAGATGACATTGTCCTTCCATTCGGCCATACCCGCAAGAACCAGAGTCGGAGCCAAGTAATCACGTAGAAACGTTGCTTGTTCGTCGATCGTCATTATCATGCTGGGATTGTTCGAATAATTCATTGGTTCGTTCTGTAAGGTCATTTTGCGAATGTAAATACCTTCTTGTTGGTATGCGTGCAGGTAATTGATAAGATACCAAGCATAGTCTTGATAGTGTTCTGGTTTGAGATGGCCACCCACTGTACTTTGATTGTCTTTCATCCAAGCCGGTGCACTCCATGGTGTCGCTAAAATGACTAGATTGGGTTGTATTGCTAGGATTTCTTTCAAGACCGGAATCAGATATCGTTGATCCTGCTCCACTGAAAACTCGCCAGGACTCTCGCTGTAGCTAAATGGAGTCTCATCCAAATCGGAAGCACCAATGGATATTCGCAATACATTGAAGCTTCTTGTCACAAAGAGTTCTTGAAGTAATGCGGCTCGTGATTCCGGAGACATACCCATCAAATGTTGAGCGCTACCACCCGTCAGGGTGTAACCAAATCCTCGGATGGGTTGATACACAAACTCTGGCTGAAGATGGAGTTTGGGTCGATCCTCTACCCATTTGTCCTCTGTTTGAGATGGATCGTTAGAAACAATTTGTTCCAATAATCTTCCTTGGGATGGACAAGTTACTACCCCTGACCACGCAACGGTACCAGTTTCATTTGTAGAAGTGTCATTCGAAACGGCTGAAGGCCCACCAGATTCAAGAGTTGCAGTTAAATTAAGAGATGTTGTGGGGCCAGCTTTCATTGTAGCAGTTGCATTGGAAACAGTTGTGATCACGATGATCAAACATGCTACGATGAGAACGATGAATGCTGGAAAAACCAACCTATACATCATCGTGTTGCATGTTTTGGGCTTGTGACAGAGTGGGAATTTTCCAAGGATGTGCCGGTTGGTACCTACGGAGAAATACCGGTCACGACTATTTGGAGTCTGTTCTCCGTCACCAATCGAGGTTTCGAGGGGTCGTATCGGTTCGCCACATCATTCGCACTCTCATCTATCAAGGGGAAAAATCATCGCCATACGACAACCTTTTCATCATCATCATCAACCACAACAACTTGACGAATGCGATATAATCAAATCTTTTCCCCATGGATTGTCGTGATTCTGACACTTGGCTTCAGGAGCATCAATATTTCGTTCTACCGATTCCCCAACAAGCCACTGCCTATACACCACCTCAATCCCCAGCTTGTCAACACATCCATACTAGCCGTCGTCAGTGGCTGGTAGCCACCACTTCCGTTACTGCTTCGGTTGCAACATCCATGCTTCTTTCACCTAATCAAATGGCACAGGCCAAAGAGGTGGTTGCCAGTACCAAGACGAATCCTTTGCCCGCCCTGGTCGAGGCTCAAACCACACTGGCGACCTTGTTGGAGAATTGGAAACGAGCTACTATTGATTGTACCTACGCAGATGTTCCACGAGAATTATTGGAACAAAAAAACAAGGAATTGCTATTGGAAAAGGCAAGTACCTTTGCCTTGTTTGACAAAAGTGTCTCGGTCGAAACGTGCAAGACGACCAATCGGATTGTACGAGATTATTTGGGAGTGACGGGCAAGGGTCCCATGGTCGGCATTGAAAAGAAAATGAAACAAGGATTGAATTATTTACCAGATGTCGATGATTTGGATCAATATGTAACAGGTAGGTTCCCCTCCCAACACACGCACAGATGATCGCACCTTCCAGGGGATTTGGATTGTTTTCCATGTTTTATTTCTGCCATTGTTGTCGTCTCACTGCATGGGTGCTCGCAATACATGATTCGAAACCAGAATTTGAAAACTTTTCGCAAGCCTATTCCCGAGCTAGTTCTCTAAGTTATGCGGCTGGGATTGCTGATTTTGATTCTGTCAATAATTTTTCCAAGGACGATGCGGCGGACAAGGGAGGAGCAGATGATGATACCAATAGCAACCTGAATCAATCCAAAGTTGCCATTCGACAAGCCAAGGCTAGTCTCGATGTGATTGTGAAACTTTTGCAAAAGAGTTTAGATACAGTTTGATTATTTTCTTGACAAGACAAACGAGGACGTTTGTCACACCATCGTCGTGATCAGCCTATTGAGAATTTGGACTGGGGTACCATTCCTGCATCTGTGTCGACAAGATCAAAGCGGGAAGAGTGCAAAAATGACAAGATCGAATGTGTCTGTGGCTCACGATTTGAGAATACTCTTTTATTCTCACAAAAAAAATCAACCCTGCTTCTAGTACAATGGCTGCGCTAGAAACATGAACTGAACGTCTTTACTTGTACCTGTTGCTTGTCCAAGCAACCACGACCTCACAGGTACAAGTATTGGTTCCTCTACTATCAGAACTATGTTGCCTCTATAACAATGTAACCTTGCCTGAATGTTTCATTTTTGGAAATATAGCTACAGGTATGTGTCACATGTGCTACAATGTCCTTGCTTCCTGCTATCTGAAATATCTTCGAGATATAGAACGTTTGTACTTCGGAACTCCTGTGAATAGATTTTCCGTCGGGTCCCGTAAGAGGTCGCTGTTGCGTACGTAGAAGTAGAGAAGTACAGCTATCACTTCAGTCACGGACGGAAATGTCAGAATGGGGGTTGACATTCACTGTCTGGCCCTTGACCGGAAGATGTCCGCGTACATTTTGTACTGGTTCCGTCATCCATGATACGTTCTCGAGGTCGCCGGCCGACTCGATTTTCAGAATCGGCACCATCGGAAGTGCCATGGCTGGTATACGATTTGGTAAAATAACGGTGGAAGAACACCTGTCGATGGCCAATAGGTCGTCCATTTCTTTCATAGTCAACGATACCTTGGTTGATTGTCTTCAGGCTCTCACTCACTCATTCATCCGCTTTCCAAACATTGCACTGTCTCATTTGCTTGAACAGAATCCATCCGGGGTAACACACTGTTTTTCTTTTATCGAAACACACTTAAATTCCAGTCGTTCCAATGCCACAAAATTTAGATGAACATACGCGAAGCGTCATCGTCAAGGTGATGGGTGTCTCTCTGGCTATCCTGGGTGGTGCCAATTACGCCGCACAATGCGTCGTAATTCCTCGACTACGACGGCGTTCGGGGAATAAAGAATGGACAGGACCACGCTTGTTGTTGGGCTGCATGACCACGTTGGCATTAATGCATGTCTTATCGGCATTTTTCACCCTGGTGATTATTGCATTGGGAAAACTCTACAATAATGATGATTCCACAAGGTTGGAAGGAGCCATGTCTTCTACCGATGATCTGGCACAATTAACGAGTAGCATCAACTTTTGCGAAGATGACTTTGCCGATTCCAGTTGGATTGCCGAGCCGGCCAATACTGCGTCAAGCTTGGCTTCGTATTGTCCGTTGGCACTATGGGGAATCTTTGGATTACCCTCTCGTGAATGGTCCAACCGTGTTGCTGGACATTGGCGCTTTGCAGTCGCCTATGGCACGCTTTTGGCCATTGGAATTGGATCGACCCTATTACATGCCCTGTTAACAGCCGGCGCTCAGGGAGGGGATGAATTGCCCATGTTGTGGTTTGTGGCTAGTTTGTGCTTTATTGGATTGGATGTCATTTTACAAGGAGCTCGTATCAATCTGAGTGTGCTCATTAGCACCATGGTCTTTGGCAAGGACCCCAGTCGGGCACAAAAAGAAGGACGATGGTTTCTGCATTGGTTGATATGTGGGAGTGCCGTGTTTTCCACGGCCGTGTATTGTTTTTCGCGGGAAAATTTCTTGCCCTTTTACATCATGTTTGTCCTTTATGCAACAACTTCTACGCTTGGATTGATTACTATTTGTTTATTTTTGAAATGGAACGACGACTCTCAGTTCCGCTCCAATATCTTGCTGCCCCTCGCGGTCTGCACCGGCTGGTTGGCCATTGTGGCAATTGTAGCATGGGTCAGTGAAATGCTCTTTTGCCAATCTGCTCAAGAGCATTCCAATCCAATAATCAAGTTTCTATGGAATCGAGGTGTACATCCCTTTTGGCATTGTTCGTCGGCATTGCTAGCATGGTTGTCCATTCAACCCCTGCTGGCTGGACACGGGTTACAACGAGGATGGGGACAACCGCAATTGCAATGTTCATGGTTCGGTGTTCCCTATGTGACATTCTCCAAAATGAAACCGACCAAACAAATTCAATAATTTGTCCCAACCGGTTATTCTGCCAGTGCTCGAGCAATATAATAATGTAGTAAACCCCAGTAACAATCTCTAGAACCAAAAAGGTATCTTGCAAGGAACAATGCCATCACGATTAATACCAATAGAAAGGTCAATGGAGCAAAACTACCTACTCCACCCATGATGATACTATGGAATTGTAATCGACGAAAGGGCTCTACGAGAGTGGAATCGGCAAACCAACCTCCACAAGGAAATCATGCTTGACCAAGTCTCCCCATGAAGACACGACATCAATGAAAACACCATTTCCACCTTGTATCAAAAATCCAATGAAAAAGATATTTATATCGTGAGAGAGCCATATTCCAAAGCCATCGAAAAAGAAATTGTCTTTGCGAGAACTTTGGCATAGGCAATAGCAAGTGGGGCTCGCATCCATCCAAGTGTATCAAGAGGGATTCACTCTTTCTATGACTGAAGAGAGACTGTCTGTGTATGTATGTGTCTGTGTGCACGTGTGACAGAGATAGGTTTCCAATATGCATGGTACGGGTTTCCTCCATGGAGCATGGGCCAACCAAATCAAATCCATCACGCCATGCTTCAAGATGTCAGCCATTCCACAAATCATCATCATCAACCACAACAACACGTGGGGCTTCCTCCTGTATACATATATCTTTGTAGGGAAAATGCCGGTGGACCAGTACCACGACTTCTCCTCAGCCGCTGCTTGGCCTCTTGGGATCCATGGAATGACGAGTCGAGACTAAAAATTCCCAAAGGACGATCAAGAGTAAAAGGACTGTCAGCCATGGGTTCCCCAAAATTGTAATGACTCGACGTTGCAAGGAGGTGCAAGTGCTAGTTGACATGTTATTACTAGACGACTCCTTCTGGCGTTGTTGCAAGTCCATGGATCATCCCATCAACCGTCATCATCTCAATCTCGACTCCCGGGACTCCGCAGCCCTCGCAGTCGATTTCTCCGACCCTTTTGAGGAAAAAGTACGTGTTCCCTGGGACGGCAAGTCGTTGCTTCCAGTTTCCGTGTCACACACATTCCAAAACTTAGTTTGATACCTGTCGTCTCTCTGTCAGGTTCTAGCATGATGGTTGTAGTGTTTGATCTCATCGACATGTTTTTCTAGATAAATGAAGGCGTAGGATTGTGACTGTGACCATGTACCCACGACGCACTCTGACTCCTGCCTGCTTCTTGCTTCTCGGCTACTGCCTTGTTTTGTGGATCCGAAGGAGAATCATCACAGTCATGCCTGGACTGTCACGGTGGATCATGGCTGATCCTGCTTGTCTGGTGGCCGAAACGACAAGGTACTTTGGCAGTAGCGTTGAGAGCATCAAGCAAAAGACAGAGCCCGCGGCCGAGAACATTCCATGGATGACACCACAGCAGCACGCAAGAAGGAAGAACTGTGGACAGCATGAGTCGATTTTGCGGCAGACGCAAATGATCATGATGTTCTCCTAGTAGTGGCTGCAGTAGACTACTTGTCTTGCCGTCTTGAAGAAAGTTGCTCCTGCTTATAGGTCCTCTTTCATAATGGTGTGGTGGATGATGATCCATTGGCTGCTAAAACGGCTCTAGCCTATACCCCTGCAATCTTCTTCTTCTTTCTTGTGTGCGTTTTGGATGCGAGACCAAGTGGTGCGTACACCAACAGCCAATTGATGCCTGTCTCAGCACACCCCTCAACTATAGGGGCCTCCACTCCTACCACAGTTGGATTGGACAGTTTTGGTGGCAAGAAAACATTGAGTCGACGGCAAAAGAAGAAATTTCTTGGGTTAATCCCAAGTGATTGTCAATGATTCCATAACTATGATATTGCCAATGCGAGTTGTGCACCATGTTCACCTCAGCCCTAGTACCCTACTAGTAGTTGCCGAAGAAGTTGATGAAGGAAACTGTAATTCATGAAATCAAAAGGGGATCAGTAAAGAAGAAGAGCACGGTTTCTTGCTTTGCACTTAAGAGCAAGGCAAGTTTGCTAAGCTGTGGGGCGAGCTAGTGGTCCATGACGACAATTCAAGAAATAACAAGAATGTCGCGGTTGTGTTTCAAGAACAACGGCAAAAAGGTGATCATGACTTTAAAGTGGCGTTTAGTACGACATCAGCCATCAGCTTGGGGCTATGCAACGTTCGTGCAGAGAATGATCTCGCGGACGACCTGACTGATGCGATTGTTCTTGCTTGAACTAACAGTCCCATGTGTTGGAGAACTTGATTGTGGTATCATGATGGTCACAACATCAAGCAAGGCAACACTTTTATCATGATCATGCTCCTCTGTGCCCCCCCGCCCGACTTGGAGGATCATCACGACACATCAGGTCTAGCAACAACTTTGCGGATTCAGTTCATGCTGGTCCTAGTGCCAGGAGTGGCTTGTGAAGAGGGGTAGAAATTTGTTCATAGGTTCAAGTTAGTGCCTGGATCGGTCATTATGACAAACTGTGAGTGGAAATTTCCCAGAGAAACCAGCCCTAAATAAACGTGAGTATGTTACTTATGTGCGCAATCCAGGTATCCAATATATTTACAGTACGACCTTAAAAATTTGAGGCTCAGGATTCGCGATGTCTCTCCACCTAAACGCGAACTTGGGCTCGTTGAGGATACACCTTGCCTTGCGCCGGACCTATCCTTCTGAGCATAAAGGTTCTCGTCCAAGATTGCGTCAGTTCGCGCCTCGTGCAAAATCAAGTTTCTAAATCATGAGATATATATCGAACCTACAATCGCCAAAGGCACAGATCGAATGATGAGAAGTAGACATTCGTCGCTTCAGGTTTCCAATTACGTGGTACCGGTGGTGTTTGAACTCACTCCCGGTAGAGACCACTGGGAATGTCGTGTGCCTCCCACAGATATGGAATGAGCCGTAAGCAAATCTACCGGTTGTACCTTTACTTGGCACGGACAAACATAAAAATGTCCTGGTAGAAAATGAACTTTGCCCTGAATTAACACAGAGAGCATAAGCTTCGTCGTTGGCTTCCATTCAATTTGCTCCCGTCTCGTTCCTCCTGGCAACACATAAATGGAAAAGACTGAGATATTCACGAAGAAGCAATATGTATTAGAACATATAGTGTTCAAGTTCCTTGGATCTACCCTGCTCGGAGATCGTGATAAATTCTATTGGGATACTCTGAACAAAACGTGATGTCATTCTATCCCAAACTTCATTGCGATCATTAATATACTCCAAACAAAACTGAAAACGCAGTTGAGGACAACTATGCGTATCTACTTTATACTCTTGGCTTTACTCATCATTGAGGGAACTGCTGGCCAGTCCATATGTCTCAGTTTTAAGAAGGAAGATGACTGTAAACAAGATAAGTACAAGAATGAGTGCACATGGAATGAAAACTCAAAAGCCTGCATAGCGAAAAGTACTCCGGGACCTGTTACTTCGCCAACAAAAGCTCCGGTTACTTCCCCAACAACTGCTCCTGTTGCAAGTTCGGTAACGGCAGCACCTGTGAAAGTATCAAGTTCTGGTAACAATGATAGCGAAGATGTCGATAGTGAGGATGAATCCAAGGGGGGGTCAACTCCAACCACAAGCAAGACTCCAGCTCCTGTTGCTTCCCCAACCAAGGCGCCTGTTACAAGTTCGGTGGTAACAGCAGCACCTGTGAAAGCATCGAGCACTGGCAACCAAAACGACAATGATAGCGAAGACGATGACAGTGAGGATGAAACGAAGGTATCAGGTCCTACCACCAGCAAGACGCAAGCTCCTGTTCCCAGTAAAACCACTCCCGCTCCCTTTGCAGGCTCCGTAGCAACAGCACCTGTGAAGGGATCATCAAGTCCTGGCAAGTATGAAGACAAGGATAGCGACGATGATGACAAGGAGGGTGGGGAGAGCACTAGCACCAGCGGTGATGACAAGGATGATGAGAGCACTAGCACCAGCGGAGATGACAAGGATGATGAGAGCACTGCTAGCACCAGCGGTGATGAGGGCACTAGCACCAGTAGTGATACCAAGGGCGCCAATGAACAAACGAGTACCAATGGTGTAACACTCAAGCGTTGTCGTAAGCGCACCAGCGGTAGTGGTGTTGGCAAGGGTGGTGGTGCCAGCGCCAGTGGCAGCGCTGATGGCACGAGCGCCAGCGGTGATGAGGGTACCAGTGGCAGCGCTGATGGCACGAGCGCAAGCGGTGATAAGGGTACCAGTGGCAGCGCTGATGGCACGAGCACAAGCGGTGATGAGGGCACGTAGCAACAGCGCTGATGGCACGAGCACAGCGGTGATGAGGCACTAGCAACAGCGCTGATGGCACGAGCACCAGCGGTGATGAGGCACTAGCAACGGCGCCTGACCGGCACGAGGCTACCGAGCGGTGATGTAGGGCAACAGCGCTGACGGCACGAGCACCAGCGGTGATGAGGGCACCAGCAACAGCGCTGATGGCATCTATTATTACGCCGAAGTTTGTGAGGATGAGGATGATGGCTTCTATTACGCCGAAGTTTGTGAGGATGAGGACTTCTATTATGCCGAAGAATGTGAGGATGAGGATGAGAGCTCCAGTCGCGATGTGAAGGATGGATGTCCAACACGCCAGGAAGTGCTCTATGCTGTCAATGGACTTGTGCTTCCCAAACGAAAACCTCTTGGCAACTTCCCCTCTGAAAATGACTTTCCTGTTCGAGTATTGTCGACTGACGGGAAACAAGTCACCTTTGAGGTCTGCAAGAACAGCAAGAAGGTTGGTGATGGGCGAGTGTTTACTGGTTTTACGCACCATCGCAACTACATTTGCTCGGAGTCCAAGGAGGGTGCTGACTGTGAGCAGTACACTGCTGACTGCCTGGTCAGTGAGCCTTTTGCCTTGATCGACATTCACCTCACAAACCCAGTAATCGACGCTGCTGTCGTTGGTGTTCCCAAGTGTTGCCATGATGATCCTCAAGGTCCTAAATCAGCAGTATATGTGTTTTTGCTGAAATGTACTTGCCCTTCTGAAACGTCATAGGCAGGATGGAGGGATTTATTGAACCATGAGCAGCAAGTGTACATAACTATTTTACAGGCCATTTGGACATATGCAATACCTTTAGCCTGGATATTTGACATGTTGTAAGCCTTGTAAATGTTCCTTATTTTTTTGAGTTACTGGGTCTAGTTCGATGTCTTTCGAAATTGCCTAGGTGCAGACAGTCCCAAGCTTATTGTATTCGGTTTGGTCACGCAACAAACGTCGTCACCGGTCCTACCAAAACGAGAACATGTCAAACAAAAACATCGCTCCTCGATGTTGGCGACGGCAAGCCTGATCAAGTAGTAAGGCTAACTGCACTACCAATGAATTGTAAATCAATCTCACCAAGAATACAGTCAATCCTTTCTCAAGGTTGAATCGGCAACAGCTAAGGAAGTGGGAGGTATTCCAATAATGCGGAAAGACAAAGAGTGTTTTATTTGTTTTATAACCTTTCTATTGTTGCAATCCTTGACTTGAATCATGATGAGATAAACATGTATCAATATGAATGTTTGAGACCTGCGACTCGAGATGTACTCTTCTTGGCCTTGTTTACCAGAATCTTGAGTTCGTTGGAAGGTACCAAATAACAGCGTTGCCGGTCAACGGGATCGGCACGGCTAAGAATACCAACCACTTTTCCTTCTTCATTCACGCAGGGCCCACCCGAATGTCCTGGAATTGTGGGGCACATGATGACAATCTCCTCTCGCGGAGAGAAACCCCCTCCACTTGAGCTGGAATCATCGCTTTCACTTTCCGAATTGTCATCTGCG
This sequence comes from Nitzschia palea, assembly GCA_019593585.1. Classification (NCBI taxonomy): domain Eukaryota; phylum Bacillariophyta; class Bacillariophyceae; order Bacillariales; family Bacillariaceae; genus Nitzschia; species Nitzschia palea. The sequence continues at coordinate 43,107 of SWEM01000008.1, read as the reverse complement.
AGCTTGAATTGCTTACAGATGTATCCCTTGGCAAAGTCTGCGGAACGATTGATATGTTTGCCTTGTTCCAACCAACCCTCACCCGCTTGATTAAAACCCAATATTCGTACCGTCTCTTCCAGTTCGAAACGTTTTGTCATTTTCAAAGTTGGTAGTTGCTCTTCTTGTACGTCAATCATGAGTTCCTTTTGTTGTCCAATGAGAGATTCATCGTCGACATCATTCTCAAAGCGGCCCGTGATTTTTACAACACAGGCATCCATGCTGTGAATGTCATCGGCGACAATCTTTGCGAAATATCGAAAAGATGCGGAATTATTATTGTTTGGAGTTTTCCCTTCTGGAATGATGCCGATCACAACCTTGGCATTCTTGAGTCCAAAGTACGGGGTTCCAAACGAGCGTCCTTCCTCCATGTCAAACAAAATATGACCAGCAGTGACAATAAGCCCTTGCTTCTTATCGACAACAAATCCGGAACCAACGTTGCGCACAGAGTTTGTCTTGGCGTCCCAAAGAGCAACCAGCACAACAGCGGGTAATAGATCCTTCACAGGCTTCTTGGGTGCTTCGGCAAGACTATGCAAACCATCCGGCTTGGGACCTGCCGCTTTGACAGTACCACAAATCATATTGGAATCCACACGATGACCTCTCATACAGCGAACAATGGCAGAACCCGTTTCTGCTGCCGCACGAACAGAATCCCAGCTCCATGTACTAGCGGAACTTGGGTGGGAATGCGCGAGGCATTCGGGACACACGACTTGAAGGTCCACATTGGTACAATCGGCTACACTAGCCTTGATGGAATCCAACACAATGTTGTACCCACCTCGCCATAGTTTTCGTCCATGGTGGCCGACTTGGCCCTTGCCGCTAATAATCAAGCGTTGCATGTTGGATCGCATCGCATCAGAGGCCACGCAGTGTTGAGAACTTGGATCGGCAATGGTGACAAAAATCTCGGCAAAGCTCTCACGAAGTTCACTGCCCTCGGGGAAGATGCAGCCGATTTTCACCAACAAGCTACTCTTCCAACTCATCATTTGATGAATCTTGATATTTCCAATCGCATCGCCATCATGGTTGTCGATAAAGTCGGTAAGTCCGTTTTGAGCAAAGGGGAAGGTTTGTGCTCGCGGCGGTGGAGAGCGAGGTTTAGTGGCAGCCACAATGTGAGAGAATTCATACAAGTCTCGCAACAAAGCAACAGTGACATGTTCCATGAGACCACAAGGTGCACCATCGCGAAAGAGCCAGGAATGGGCCAGGGTTGTCATCCAAGCGTCACTGGACTTGTATGTCCAGACATCTCGAGTATTGGCTTGGGCCAACAAGGATGGAACAAAGTAGACAACATCCGGGCTGGCAAAACGGTCAACATCGAGGGGCAAGAAAACACCTGTATGGACGAGAAGGTGTTCCAAAAAGCCAAACATGGTAGAACTCGTGGTGGCATTTTGTTGCGATTGCGAACTCAAATCTGCCGCCTCTCGCATAAATGACATGGACTGCCATAGCATTTGTGTGTCGCTGGAACTTAGTAATGGACAGTTCGAGGCACTGGTGGAAAATGTTTGTGTGACTGGGTTTTCTGGAAATTGTTGATCAGAATAGAGACACTGCATGTTCATAAACCGCCTTGTTTCCATCAATTCTCGTTTCAAATCATTTCGTAGAATACATGACAAGGCGCTCACTAACCACTTTCGAGATAGAATGACATAATGACTGAGAACATCATCCATTCCTCCAAAGTATAAAACTTCCCCAATGGATGATAGAAAGTGCAATGCTTCCATAACTTCTTCGACTGACAAAATCATGCCTGTTTCACCCTTGAGAAGAACAAGTTCGGCTAGTAAATGGTCGACTAATACCAACTTGTGATCCTGTTTGAGTCGACGAGTAGTTTCCAAGACCATGGTAGTTCCGTGAGGTACGGGAGTCCCAACATGATCAAAAACTGAGTGGCTCGCATCTGTGGCAATGGCAAGTATCGTTCTTTGTAGCAAGTCCATTCCCATGTTCGTTTCCAAACTGACACAGAGGACAGTTTCGGCTCCACTAAGGACTTTGGGTGCATTCGCCATTCGTTCGGTGTATTGCATCATGACTGTTTGCATGACATCACATCGTCGTTTGGTTTCCGTGGGTGACATGTCAGCAGACACCAATGCAATGGGAAGAATGGCAGAATGTGGTCCACGTCGAGCAATACAATCTACCCAAGTGAGGACGCGTTCTTCCAAATCTGCATGAAGGGCACGATCAGCCTGTCGATTCGCTTCTTCTCTCAAATATTCATTATCATCTTCTTCGTCCTCTTCTTCGTCGTCGTCATCGTCTTGTGAATCATCGTCGTCACTAACCTCTCGTCGATAGGTTTTGCGGTTGGTGGCAGCCAAATCCCATACGAGTAAGTAGAGAGCTCGGTCACTAAAGAAAAGGGATTGTGTTCCAGGATGAGCACCAAAGTTGGCATCATAGGGTGAAGCGTCCATCGAAGCTCCTTGGACATCCCAAATAGTAAATTTGACATTATCAGCATTTGGTGGTGTCCAACTTTGAACCTCGACTCCTAATGTTGTTCGTTTCTTGCGTGGTTTTTTGGTCGATTGTCGTAAACATCGAGCCAATGATGTCTTATCGACTCGAGAATCCCCTACCATGACTAGTTTGAGCGTATCATTATGTACCAATGGATCTCGGGTAGTTGCCATGGTGAGTGGTACAGATTCTCCATCGGACTTGCCCTTGACGGGTAAGGCAGGACTTGGCATGGGTGTATCTTCTTCTTGCCATTCTTCGGCAATTTCTTCGGCACGTCGTAACATGGCATCAACACAGGGTGCTTCTTGCTTGTCCACTTTAAAATCCGCATCTCTTGGTACCATACTTCGGGGAAAGTAATCGTCTTTCTTGTCATACTTGTCATAATCATCCAGTCGATCTTCAATATAGGCTTCGGCAGCCAAAATATGATCGGGTAATACATTAAGATATTGTTGATCATCATTGACATAACCAACATATTCTGCAGCGATACTGGCTTGACGATTGAAGGAGGGTGAAGTGACATCTAATGTCAAGATGCTAGCATTGGCTTCGGCTATACCTGTAGTTGATGTTCGATGGTCGAGCGAGGCATAGGTCGGTGGATCCAAAGTAAAGAGATTGGTAGTGGTAGTAGCGGCGGCGGCAGCTGTTGTCGCCGCGGGTATGGACTCACGGGATGGTATTATAGTCCTTGGTAATGATGCTGCTGCTGCCAGGGGCGGCTCCCTGATTAATCCAGTAACGGCCGAGGCTGAAGTAGTGGCCGTTCGATCCGAAGTCGGCACATGGTCTCTGGGCGACGATTCAATATCTCGCAACCAAGGCAATCGATTCTTTTTCGTTTAGAGAGTTTGCGATTGGGTGATCTTGAACCTTCGGTGAGTAAGGACTCATCCTCCAACGATTCATCTTTGGGTGCATCTGGTACTTGAAAGGACATGGTTGTAGCTGCAGTAGGGGTAGTACTTGTGGAAGATATACTGGTTGATGTGTCAGGCATGGCCCGTGCGTTTGCCTTTTTTGGTAGTAAATTCTTGCGTTTCATCCATTTCTTGACCTTGCGCATACCTCGATGCATCCTTGAGGGATTGGGTTGACAGGCCAAGGATCCTTCGGATTGTGACGATACAGTTGTTCCATCCATGACATGACCTAGTTCTGGTTCACTGGAACTATACAGACGAGATCTTCTTGCTCGAGGAAGCCGTCTTCGGGCATGGTCGTAATTGTCCATGTATTGGTCATGAATGGCTGGAATGGCCACCAGGTCTCCATCAATCAATACATATTCCGCATTGCCATCCTCTTCGGATAGTAATCGATCACGTGGAACTTCTCGAGGATCACTTCGTGCCGATGACATTGTGGATGATACGGCAGGTTGTGCTGATGCTGATGATGGCGTTGGTTCTTCGACGGTGGAAACAGCGTAGATCGCAATGTGATCACGCAATTCATTCACCGAAGTTCGAACAAAGTTACTCACAAAGGTTGCGACGGGATAACTGTAGATGCGGGGTGTTTGGGAGCTGCCTTCCGATGTCTCATTCAATACCACGGCAGGAGCCACCGGTGGCATAATTTCTTCGTGTGATGCTGTGGTTGTTGTTGACTGTGTGTCGGCCCAATCTCGCAATAACAACTCTTGGTTCGAGGGCATACTGCTTATTTCTGCTGCTTCAGATCGGTTTGTAGTCAGGGCGTTGCTTGGAAGATGCTCCGCCAGGGGGGAAACTACCGTGACATGCGGGGCTACAGTGCTTGACATTGGTGTATTTTTCAGTTGGTTTCCAACAACACACACAACAGCAGCAGGATGGGTGAGGGGATCTTGTCAAAACTCGGTTGGTGCAGGAACGTGTCGTAACTACAACTACCAGGTACAAGTAGCGGCGAGGTTTTTTTTGCGACTACGCTCTGGAACGTTCCATGCCGTAGATCCGATACTCTTGCTCCCGTGCAGGACCATCGCCATACCCGCCCTGTCTCCTTGGTGGGAAGTTCCGTCACGGGAAGATGCATGTGGAACTGTTCGAATCTATCAAACCTTGCGAATTAGCGCATCCTAAAACGTCTTTGGAACACGACAGAACGACAACCACTGGCCATTGACGCTTGCAAGCGGTGTTCCCAGCGCTTCGTCGGAACGATGTTTGGGAATTCGTGCCCGTTATAATGTATGTGCTATGCCAAAGATCACCTGGCAGGCTCAGTCTTGCTCCAGACTTGCACCGGAAATGTCACAACATGCACGGATTTGTTCATTGCTATTCCTTCACTGCACTCAGAACACATGTGAACAGTTCTCTCTATTTCTAAAACGATACTACAAACTACTGGAAGATAGGACATCGTTGAGATTCCAACACATACAGCAAAATCAGGTACTAACGTTAGTATCTCTCGGTAGTAATCGCTCGAAAGTACTTGGCAAGGACGTTTGTTTCTTGCCCTCGGCTAGTCCTTCGTTTATAATCAACCATTATTAATCATTACACACTTACCAAAGCTGGTACTAGTAATATAGCGCCGGTAGCATTCTACATGGGTGGCAGCTCAAAGTAGACAGTTGCATTACCATGTTTCAAAGCAACTTAGACCAGAGCAGTAGGTACAAATGGTGCTATTTTATTATTGGATACCAACATCTTGAAAGACACGTTTGCCCTTGACATAACTCTTGTTGCTATTGCGTTTCCGGAAAGCACCTCGTTGTTGATTCTTTTTCTTTTGAAGCTCCAATTGTTCTTGGACTCGCAAACGGGCAATTTCTTGAAGTTGTTGACGATTCATGTCATTCAATAATTCACCTCCTCCAATTATAGAACGACCGGTTACCACTGAACTAGCATCCAAGTCAATCTCATTGTCCAGATCATCAATATCCTTCTCTTGTTTACCTTCCTCCTCCTCATCATCATCATGATCTCGTTCATGGCCTTGTCCATCCTGCTCGTCCTTGTCCTCTTCATCTTCTGCTCCTTCATCAATTCCATTCTCAACTGTCGATCGCTCTTGACCATTATAATAATAGTATAATTCCATATCTCCCTTAGCCCTGTCGTTTTCAGAATATCCACTGGCTTGGAGTTCTTGATCCAATCGCAATTGGGCCTTGCTTGCCAAACAAACACTTGCAGTGTCATCCAGTTGAGCTGCCGCATTGTCCTCACTACCGGTAGCATCATTATTCTCTCGTTCTTGTTGCTGTTGTTGCAATACTTCTTGAATGGATTCCCATGTCAAGTACAACTTTTCCCGTTCACTGTCCGGAATTTGAAATTGTAACTTGTGGGAAAAGAACTTGTAGAGGCAGGCGGTATCTCTTTCATATAATTCCTTGGCATTGGGATGTTGGGTACTAACCATTTGAGGAAAATCAATCAAGGTTACAATGGGTTTGGGTTCTCCATTATCCAAATATTCCACCGGTTTGGGTGGTTCGTCCACGTGGGATCCAGCATCCTCGTCCACACCAGCACCCGGTTGGTGTTGTTGTAAAAATTCTGGTTCCCAGGGTCCGCGAGCACTCAACATGCCCGGTGTAGATTCGGCAGCTACCGACATGCCCGAATGACGAACATATGGGTCATGCTCTTCCGACAAGGCCTTGTGTTGAATGCCACTCATGTCCACCAACAAGTTAAATTCATTCAAATCACAATGCACCAATCCGTGTTGGGCTAATCGAACCGCAAGATCCGCTGCTTGATTAAAGATAGAGGCTGCCTGTTCGGGAGACAAGCTTTGAGGACGAATCTGATATAATGGCACCCCACGGATTAAACTCATCACCACAATGTGACGATTTTGACCCATGGGAGTGGGGGTTGGATACCCCACATTGTACAAGGCCTTCATAAAGGAATATTCCTTCAATGCCGACTTGCGACTTAGAAATAACCATGAATTGCCTTGATTGGTGGGAGTTGTGACACCACCTCCTTTTTTGTGACCATTTTGATGATAGACAAAGTAATCCCGAGTCTTTTTGACATTGCGAAAAGAGGTACGACCTAATCGATGAAACTTGAGAACGACTTGTTGTCCATTCGGATGAACCGCCAAATAAATGTCCGATTCTTTTCCCGTTCCAATTCTATCTCCCAAGGCGGCAATCAATTTTTTGGATTTCAAATTGTGCAAGGCCAAGATATCATAGCCAGCGTTGGTCAAACGATATCCATCGTAGCCACAGGATTTGTCATGGCTCAATAACTTGTCCCGCAACAAACTACTCACTATCTTGCCCGTACCACCATGACGAAGATTGGCCAAACTGGCAATCAATGGGGAAGGGACCAAGGCATGTTTTTGCATTCCTCGTTCGACGGCTTCCATCACTCGAAAGTCTTCGGGCACCATGGTCCGCATGACGGTTGGATCTAACTTCATTCTGTACGGATAATAATTTCAAGGGAGGAAAATTCACACAGTCTCGTTGCTTGAGAGTGACTAGGTACTTCGGGTGGGATAATGAAAAGTTTGAAGGTGCCAAACCTCAAGTTCTTCTTTGAAAGAACTGCAAAACAGAAAAAGTTAGCAAGAGTCGAGTGGAGTTTCGGACAAAGGACAGACGCGCGAAATGAATGGGTTTGGGTGGCCATGACATCAGAGCGGTCTGTTGTCCTTCCTATCGATAGTTGTACTAGAGTAACGGGATAATAAAGCTTTTTGCATGGAAGATGTAAGAAGATCGAGACCCTTTGCAACGAGAAACAATCGCTGGTTACACTGTTACGAATGCTGTGGAAAACTGAAATATCGGTTCACTATATTGTTCCAGCTAGTGGTAACTACGGCGTTTCCAGCAGCACTGCAACAATTATCCGAGCTTCAGGTGTTTAGTGTTGTCTAGTTTCCAATTTTCAATAGACCAGTTCACAAGTATGTATCGGCACCATGCGAAACCAACAAGACTTGTCAGTAGTTTCATGGAGTTAGCACAAAGGGTTTCTACCTGTCTCAACTCAAGAATGGATTCAAATTCCAAAGTAGGTATAGCAGGAACCATAAACGCTTCACGAAGTTCTATTGTGCCAACACTTGCTAGGAAGAGAGTAGGTCGGTCTATGCTCACGTCAAGCTACTATTGTTCCCCTCCTGTAATGCTCCAATTCTTTGTAGTTGGTCAAGAACAACAACGAAAACTGTGATTCAAGGGGTTGACCAAACGCCATGACAACTCCTCTGAAACACTACCGTACTTGCATTACAGGATGATCTTGAAGGGGGGAGCTGGTACGATTTGATAAAGCATACATGGAAACGACACGAAAACAATACTGATGTGAATGGAGGGGCACTTTTTTTTGGAATGTTGGTTCTAATTTGTTTTTCTTTCTCTCATTGAGCCAAGGTTTTTTGTTTAGACACCAGCAGCACGGGCACGTTGTTTGGCATTGACCTCCTTGATATCTTCTCGCTTGGCCAAGGCACGCTTGTGGGTTCCCAATCGACGCTTGGCAAATTTGTAAACACGCTTATCTGCCGATGATCCTCCCGTCTTGATCATATCCAAGATTCTACGTTCATAGGGACTCAAGCCAACAACCTCACGTGCAATTTCACGGCATAGCAAGGTTCGCTTGCTAGTAGTCTGTGTTTGTCATGCCAACGATACGAACAAACGTTAGATGATGGCGGCACGGCAAAGGACTTTCGATCCAAAAGTACTACAAGGCCAAACGTACCCCCTTTCTTCGTGAAGGCTTGGGCTTTACCTCCCGAGGAGTAACCTGGTGACCAGATTCAGCTCCCAACGCGTATCCGTTTCGTGCCATGGTGAGATGATCTTCCTGTGTGTGTATGTCGAAACCAAGATGACAACAACGCGTAAGGGGACCAGCCGTGGGCCGCGGTTGATTTTGTTACTTGGAGAGAGTGGAGTGAGCGGTTGGGAATGATGGACAGACGGTACACGTAGAATGTTTACGGCAGCGCTTGTCACCGCCTTACTAAAACCCCTGGTACGTAGCTTTGTACCAGAGCCTACTTTGGTCGGTCGCACCCAGACGGTAGGGTAGGGACCATGCGTCCTGACTGTTTCCACCATCGTTGCTATTGTGGTGATTCCGTCCCCTGTTGACTTTTTTTCTTCGGAGGTAAGGTAGCAACAGTTTGATCAACAATGTATGGAACATGAGCGATGCAACAACTACAGAGAGTTAGTCGGGTGATGGAGGAGGATTTTGGATCGGGGTGGCGAGTACATGACAACCGTCGCTATATTGGCTGATTTTTGAATCGAAATCCCCGTTTCACTGTTGTATCCGATCAGCTCTCATTTTGTTGTTTGTTTTATCATTGGTATTTGCAGCATCTTTATACTACACTAGATAATCATGGGTGATAGCCGTTGGACACGAGTGGGACGCCATTCCTACAACTCTCGATCGCACCGAGTCCGTGCCGTTCGAACTCCGGGTGGTGTGTTGAAGCAACAACGACTGTACAAGACAAGCACGGGACCCAAGTGCAGTGATACCAAGACCTCTCTACAGGGAATCAAGCATCTGAAATCTTCCAAGTACCACGCCACCAAGAAGCGAGAACGCACCGTGTCTCGTGCCTATGGAGGTTCTCTATCGGCTGGAGCACTCAAGGATCGTATTCTTCGTGCCTTTCTTTTGGAGGAACAAAAGGCGGTCAAGCGAGTTTTGGCAGAGCGAGCCAACAAATAAACTAGTCCATCTTTAGTAAAGCAAAGCGTATTTTCTCTCATGGGATTTCCAATAGGGGGTCGATTAGTTTGTAATTTCAAACTGGACCAGTCTAAGCATTCGCCATGAATGGAGGCACCAGGTATCTCAGAGTGAAACGTTATGGCTTGCCGTTGACTTCTCATGCAGTATGGAAATTAGTGGTAGCATCGTTGGCAGCAACTTGTTGCAATGGCAATGCAGTTCTCTCGACGTAAGCACAAAACTACGCTCTAACTATAGTATTACTATTATTTCTTGCTTGAGATGGAAACCTTGTTCCAACCACCAGATGATGGCTTGGGCGCTGTTGTCGTTACCTTGCTCCAACCTCCACCACTACCACTAGTCGATGTTGGTTTCTTGGTGGATGATGATGATGATGATGCCGTGGACGACTTTTTACTAGCAGGAGGAGAACTACCAAGACTGTAGGCTCCAATGTTTCGTTCCACAGTGACCTTGGCTCGCTGGATTTTCTTGCCATGAGCCTCGGCGTCTTTTAATTGGTGTGCCAATTCATCTTTTCGTCTCCTCTCGGCAGCTGCTTCTTGTTTTTCTTGTTCTCGTCGTTGTTTGATGGCTCGTGCCCGTTCTCGTTCGGCCTCTTTGGCCTTGCTGGGCTTGTCCTCATTGGAATCTTCTTCGTGTGTCGTTCTCGGAGCACCATGTGGTTCAATCACATCTCGAGCTTTCTGCTTGACGTCGCTCACTCTGCCATTGCTGTTGTTGGATTTACGACTGGCTGTACTTCTTGGTCGCTGCTGACTACCATCGTCACGTCTTGCTGATGTTGCCTCTTGGGAATAGTTATAGTGCGCTACATCATCGTCATCGTCATCGGAAGCATCACTCACATGAATGCTGCTGGCGTTGGATCGTCGTTGTTGTTGTTGTTGTCCTGTCTGTGATATGCTTGACTGGCTAGGTCGGGTTGACGATGATTTTCGCTTCGCCTTGTTTTTGTCATAATTGTCGTCTTCGTCATCGGTAGCAATACTGACATCTTCACTATCATCTGAATCATCACCACCACCACTTACAACAGAATCATCATTATCCTCATCCACTTCATCATCATCGTCGTCGTCGTCATTTGCATTCACGTCATGTGGATTGACCATCTTTGGAATGACCGACAAAGCTATATATTCTACTGCAGGATCATCCAATAGTTCATTGGCATGATCTTCGTCTTCGATATCTAACCAACGGATTCCATTGATTTCTCGAATTTGATCTCCAACGCTCACTTGACGACAATCCGAAGGTTTTTTGGATACTGGCAGTAGCGTAACGCAACGTGTGAAGCAGAGGAAATCACGACGAGTCGCGACAAAAGCCGCCAACATACACACACACACAAACAAGAATCATTGCATGAACTGTCAGCGCGCGGTCGATCGAAATTGTCGTAAAGTATCGATGCCATTTTACGGCATGAAGGCGGGTTTGGACCATATTTCTTGCACTTACAATAATAACGTCCATCGTCAGATTCTTCGACTACAAAACCACTACGTTTTTTCTTCTTGTTGCGAGCAACGAGAACCTTGACTTCATTCCTTGCGCTGCTCATACTGCAATGGAATGATTATTTTTTACCCACCCAACCCCCGTCCTCTTGAGGTGCGAATCCAACGTCGCCTCGTGGCGAGTCTGTACGTATAATGTAGATTAATTACCGGTACTACTGCAATGACCTCACCCTCTCTTTTATTGATAGGGTTTCAAAACGGAGATATTTTGGTGAGGTTTCGTAATCACAATACAGTTAAAAGAACAAATCCGAATACAATCATGACAGACCCATAGACCCATAGAGCACATACCGGCGTGAGTACAAGTGTCAACCTTCTTCTCGAAGGATTCCCGAAATTTGGCATCCGGCATCTCACATATAAAAAAAACACACGCTCGTGGCCTTGACCGAAATGTCAAATGTCGTTCCGAGTCCACGGTGTTCCCTTTCACGAATACTTGTATTGGGTGCCACCGCAACATACAGTGGGGGTTCATACCTAACAGTCCACGCTGGCCTGCGGAGGCTGCATGCAGCCATCGCGCCGTGTGAGGTAGGTATACCAGGTACACAACACAGGGAATCCATCCAGCAGTCTTGGGGTCATTGCCAAGTCGTTCGTCTTTAAATACAGCCCCCCCCCATGGTCATAATTAAAATCCAAAACCGGGAGGACATTGCGCAGAATTGCCTTCCGTGATTCGTAAACGTACAAGTTGTTTAGAATTGGTTTCAAAGAAGAAATCCAGTTAGGGCCCAAACGTAGAATCTCGCTACATCGTGACATTCAGGTTCGTACTTGTAGTACTGGAACTCAACGCTAATTTTTCTCTCTTGCAACTCCATTTATCGGCAAATTTTCACCCGTAATAGGAGGGAAGAAAAATTCTGACGTTAAATTTCACCATTACGACTACGAAACCGCGAAACCGCACATTGGCCAAAACCAACCCTTGTAGTATCAGCATTATCAACAAAGCAGCGATCGATATCGATTGGTGATTTACCTTTTCGATTGAGTGAAGCATCAAACGCACAAAGTAGGGCTTTCGACGAATTTCTTGTGACAGAAAGATTACTGGTAGTATTTCTGTGCACCTGCCGTCTGCGAGCGCGAACCAAGTGGTGGCAGCCGTGGCACCCCATCTGCCTCACGTACCAAAGTGAAATCTCAACGATTTTATTCATTTCTAGGGAGCGTTGACTTCTTCTCGGAACGGAAACACTTCTAGTCTGGGCATTATTGCTGTCACAATGAGATCGACAACTATGAGCGAAACCCATAGTGTTGGCTCGGTGGACGAGCAGACACCCAACAAGTCTCTGCGAAGTTGGCGCAGGTTAATGTCTCCATCGTCCCGAAAGTTGAGTTCCGATGAAGATGTCACAACCAAGTCTTCTTCTACAAGACGTCGAAGACCTCGCAGGGCCAACACCATGGACAATGCAGTATCACGAAATTCCAACGATAGTTGTGATGAAGCGGCTGGAGCCGAGGAGGACTCGATAGCACACAAGCGATTCCATAGCAATCCGTTACCTAGTTCACCAGTCAAGGCATCCAGTGGTCGAAATGCATCATTGTTACAACGATTTCTAGCAAGTACATCACGAAGACGCTCACAGACGAATTTATCCGGAGAAGGTTCCACCGTAAGCCGTCTTACCGATGATGAACCGGACACGGTGGAATCTGGTAGTGCCCCAGCCGTTCCACGGATGCGACGAGCAACTATGGATAATGGTGAGATTAGTGCTCGGAAATCCAAGTCTCCTATTCATACCAGTGCTAGTCCACCACCACCACCCGGTGGTCTTCGTGGTGTCTTGAGACGGTTCAGTGGCGATGGCCCTGTCAAGAGACGAGGTAGCCATAATTCTTCCGATTTTGAATTCGCAGATGAAACGCCAGCAATGCAGAAGGATGAATATGTAGCGATACAGGCGCGTCTACAGCGTCGGGCCGATGACCTTCACAAGAGCGGACAGATCGAAGAAGCTATTTCGCAGTGGGTAGAGTGTCTTGCCTTGGCGGAGGAGAATGCAGACACTCTCGTTGCCAAGACTGAGATTCTGTGCATCCTGGTAGATTTACATTTACAAGCTTCGTTGCGTTATCATCATGAGGATGGCTACGGTGCTCATCCTGAAGATACCTTCAAGCATCATCGAGTGTCGGCGGAACGATACTTGCATCGTATCAAGCCGGCAATGGTGAAACCCGTGTGGTGGAGTAACACGAAACAATTGTTAGATTTCTTGGTAGAGACAGAAGCATGGGAATTGGCACTTATCGTTGCTGTCCGCCTGGCCGATGAAGGCCAAGGTCCAACTCCAGGGCAATTTGCTACCATTCACTTTCAAATTGCTAGTCAGAAACTCGATACTAATCGACAAGGAGAGGCGTTGCAACATCTTCAAGCGACAGTCAAATACTTGCAACTGGTCAGTTTCGAGAAGCGTGACATGACCATGTACTTGCAAGTTCTGGAATTACTCGCATCCGAGTATAATTCTCAAGGCCAGAATGGATTGGCCTTAGAGGCCTACCAAGAAATCCTCAAGTGCTCACCGATTGAAAAACATGCCTCCCTCTTTTGTCGAATGGCACACATCCACCTCGTCTCTCAACAACTTGATCTAGCACTCGAACAACTCGAAGCTGCTGCGTCATCGCTAGACTCTGCCGAACCATCGATTCGACTCGAGTTGTTGCAAACCAAAGGCGATGTATTTTGCCGACTGGGACGCATGGAAGAATCATTAGAAGTCTACCAAAATGCTCTTGAAGAAGCCAAGAATCCCGCAGAAAAGGCCAAGCTATTGTACACTCTTGGACGACTTTGTGTCCGACTGAAGCATGTTCGATTGGCTATATCCTACTTTACTCGTGAGATGGAAATTACCGAACAAGAATTGGGACAACAACATTTGAGTGTCAGTCGCGTGCTACATGAGCTCGCGAAACTATATGACGAAGGTCTTGGTGAGTCCAAAATGGCTCTAATGAAGCTCCACAAGGCATTACAGATTGAACTGGCTGTTCATCAAGAATGCTATCAAGCAATCCAGACCTGTCCACGATGTAATCAAGTGACCCATCGGATGTGTCCCAAGCATGCCAATCTCCAAAAGGATATTTCCAATCAGATTCGTGAACGAAAAAAGACTCAAGGTCGAATTCATTTCAAGTTGGGAGACTTTGACAAGGCCTTGAAAACCTCATTTGATGAAGTTCATCCCCATCGGTCCAAGGCAGCTGCCAATGGACAATGAGGATGATTGAGACGACGCCAGCCACCGCCAATAGAACAACACTCGGCACAACACGCACACACACACAGTATCCTGTTGTAACTGAAATGTAGATGAGTTATAGTTCATCCAATATACCAAAGTCATCCGACCTTGTCTTTATTACAGGACTCTCGGAAGCGGTAGGTTGACGCATTGGAACTACCTAGTATAACAGGTAGTCACTGATACTACTATAATAAGTACTATACTATAAAACGGATAAATGAGGTTCGACCGTCATCCAGTCATCCACACTTGGAATTCGGAATCCCTGAATTCCGTCGTTACGTTATGTCATATGGCGCCATCGAATGTTCTAATTCTGCTGGCCATCGCTGTCGTTTCTCCATTTCGACCATCACTTTTTACCTTTTGCTGTTATTTACGTATCAAGCCGCTGATTTGGAAGATCCAAGGCCAAACGAGCACTTCACCATGACACAAGCCACCACCAAGCCATTGATCGTTCAAGATGCAACAAAAGGTGTACGAGTCAATGCCGCCGTTGTTGCTCAACCGTTTCGAGATGAAATCAAACGCAAGGTGGAGGAAATGAAAAAAATGGGATTGGGTACGTGTTATTATTGAGTATTGGCTATGAACTTGAATAAAACAAAATTGTCTCATATTTGTATCCTGTATTCTAGAGCCTCCTCTTCTTGTGGGTCTGTTGGCGAATAAAGATCCTGCCGCTAAACAATATGCTGAATGGACAGGCAAGGCTTGTCAGAATGATGGTCTTCGATATGAGTTACGAATAGTGGATGACCCTATCGATGTTGAGGCAGCACTGATGGACGCCAATGATGATCCTCGTGTCCATGGAATCATTGTGTATTATCCGATTTTCGGTCAAGAAGAATCCTTTAGTGGTGCCTCGCAAGACGATTATCTCCGAGATTCAGTATCCTTCAAATGTGACGTCGAAGGCCTTTGTCACACCTATCGTAGCAACCTCTATCGAAATGTACGATTTCTGGATCATCCCATTAACAGTCAAAAATGCCTTTTACCATGTACCGCCTTGAGTGTGATCAAAATTTTGGAGCAATGTCCTGGATGCTACGATGCACAAAAGCCAGTGGGGAGAAAATTAGAAGGAAAGGTCATCACGGTCATTAATCGAAGTGAAATTGTTGGACGACCCTTGGCAGCCATGTTGGCCAACGATGGTGCAGAAGTATACTCGGTGGATATCAATAGCATTTACAAGTTTACGGGAGGTCGCTTACAACCCTGTCATGACGAGACCCCGGAATCCTGTGTTCGCAAGGTAAGCACGCAGGAGAATCAAGGCTGCTATAAAAAATGCAAGCCGTTTGTTAGCTTTTTGGATAAAAAATCTCACCTTGCTGGCGCTGGATTGTTTCGTAGTCTTCTGTGATCGTTACTGGAGTTCCGACCAAGGCCTATCGATTGCCAACGGAATGGATCCAACCAAACTCGACGGTTGTCAACGTGGCGTCATTCAAAAATGTGGATGAAGATTCATTGTTACAAATTCCAGGAGTAGTCTACGTTCCCATGGTCGGAAAAGTGACGGTTGCCATGTTGGAGCGTAACCTAATGCGCCTATACGAACAATTCCATGCGCCTGGTGCATTGGTTCATCACAATCTATTAGTTGAGAAGGGAGAAATCACCGTCAACCGACTACATTGGTATACGGCAGCCATGGTTACGGCGATATTCGTTTTGGAATTGACGCGAACTTTGAAAAAGAAATAAGACTGGTTGGTGATGGCTACTCTTCTTGTGGGGTTTCTGTATGATGCGTCAACGGAGTCGTTTCTCAACATTGATGATCTATTAAAACTACCATATCGTATGTAAGCATAAGAGTGGTAACGAGAAGCTAGACTTGAATAGCAAGACATGGGAATGAGTTCATGTACTCAAACACCCAAGTCGGCAACAGAGTTTACCTTGTTCTATTTGCGTCGTCTGGAAATACGTTGCGTCAAAGGCTTCTCCATCCGAGCCAGCGACGAAAGAGCATCCAACAGTAAAGTAAAAAGGGAAAGGAGATTTCCTTCGATACCTGGTTTTAACTTTTAACAGTAGTGAGTCTAGAGAACCGTTAGATGTTGTTGGGCTTCAAGCTGCAAGTGCACAGTTCCAAGATCTTCACAGAAGATTCCATTCTTCTTACTTATTGGTTTTCATTGGCCGTCATTGACCGATGGCTGACGTCAAAGATTTCCAGACTGTTGGGCGCGCCAAACCGGAAACCATGCAGTCAATCTGTCGTTCGCACAGTCTCACCATCGCCCTCCGAACCACTCGCTTTTTGGAAATCAGCTAATGAGATGATGGGACAAAAATAAAAATAGCCACCCAGCAGAAAGCCCAAAACGAAGAACAAATTAGGTATGGCACAGGACTGCCGCTGGATCAAGATTCTCTGCGTCATCACAACCTTTTGTATTCATTACTCTCAATCATTTTGTTGTTATTGTTTGATAGACTCAAACAGGCCTGCCAATTATTTGAGAAAGATGTCGACAACTAATGACCTCAGTTGTCTGGACAGCAAGGTACGCCACCAAAAAGCAATTCCATCCTTTGTCAGTCGCGAGTTGTCAGGGATTCCCTCGTGAAATTGAGAACCTTCTACGGATATGGCAACAATATCTCTCTCACGCCTATCAATTCTTTCCTTTCAAAAAATATTTGTATCTAGGGGGAAGATGCACTGTTGTATCTTGCCAATGGCTCATCACCCATACCATGTAAGAACTTTGGAGCACCACGTTCAATCTCGGGGGAAGTAGTCTTCAACACTGGCATGGTTGGATACCCAGAAGCGTTGACCGACCCAAGTTACCGAGGCCAGATTCTTGTCTTGACCTATCCTTTGATTGGAAATTATGGTGTGCCTGATGAATCGATCCAAGACGAGCATGGTCTGCCCCTTTATTTCGAAAGTAAAGAAATTCATATTGCTGGGCTTGTCGTCTCGAGTTATTCGTGGGAACATTCCCACTGGGCGGCACAAAAGTCCCTGGCAGATTGGCTTAAAGCCTATAACATCCCAGCAGTGTATGGCGTCGACACGAGGGAATTGACCAAAATTCTACGGGAGCATGGAACGATTGTCGGTCGTCTCGAAGTGGTAAGTCAGATTCTGTGCCAAGTTTTTGTGCATTTCAGGGATGAGGACTAAATAAAAAATTTTTCCGGAAAGAAAACGTCGGATGACGATATGTTTGGTCGTCCTGCAACGGAAGATATGTTCGAAGATCCAAACAAACGAAATTTGGTGGCGGAAGTCTCAACCAAGGAAGTAGTAGTATATGGCAAGGGGCAATCACCGAAGATAATTGCATACGACTGTGGGATGAAGTACAATATCATTCGATATTTGGTGGATACACACAAGGTTGAATTAACCGTGGTCCCTTTTAACTATGATCTCAAGGCGAATCCAGCCAATATCGAATGGGAAGGCCTTTTCCTGTCCAACGGTCCTGGTGATCCTACCATGTGTGGTGAGACGATTGAGTCTATCAAGTACGCTTTGGAAATGTTGCCGGCGCGTCCAATTTTTGGTATCTGTCTCGGAAGTCAGCTTCTCGCCTTGGCTGCTGGGGCCAAGACCTACAAGCTCAAGTATGGTAACCGAGGTATGAATCAGCCCTGCGTTGATCTCCGCACCGGTAGGTGCTACATCACTCCGCAGAATCATGGGTACGCCGTGGACAGCAACTCGTTGCCACCATTGTGGAAGCCCTTGTTTATCAATGCAAACGATCAAACCAACGAAGGTATCATCCATACTACCAAGCCTTTCTTTAGCGTTCAATTTCATCCTGAAGCTAGTGGAGGCCCTTTCGATACCGCTTTTCTCTTCGAGAAGTTTGTGGGAGAAACACGGGGTGAAACGCAGCCGGTTGTCTTACAAGACGGCTTGAGCTATCAGCGCAAAATATACAAGAAAGTATTGTTGGTGGGCAGTGGAGGGCTTTCGATTGGTCAAGCTGGCGAGTTCGATTACTCTGGAAGTCAATGCATCAAGGCTTTGAAAGAAGAAAACATTGAGGTGGTTCTGATCAATCCCAACATTGCTACGGTGCAGACTTCCCAGGAGAAGGATGAAGCATACCGAGGTGCCGATCGGGTATACTTTTTGCCCATTCAACCCGAGATTGTCATGGATATTATCCACAAGGAAAAACCAGACGGCATCATTGTCAGCATGGGAGGACAAACCGCGTTGAATGTGGGTGTGGAGCTTTGGCGCAGAGGCGAACTACAAAAAGCAGGCGTTCAGGTCCTTGGAACACAAATTCCGGTGATTGAAGCGACTGAGGACCGAGAAATCTTCAGCGAAAAGTTGAAAGAAATCGGTGAAACTATTGCTTTGTCATACAGTGCCACCTCAATCGATGAAGCCTTGGTAGCAGCGAACAAAATTGGCTATCCTGTCCTCATTCGAGCAGCTTACGCCCTTGGAGGATTGGGCTCTGGATTCGCCGCTGACGATGAAGAACTGAAAGAAATGGCCGCCAAAGCCTTCACAACTTCAAATCAAATACTTATTGACCAGGACTTGCGAGGCTGGAAAGAACTCGAGTACGAAGTAGTTCGCGATTCCAGCGACAACTGCATTACTGTCTGTAACATGGAGAACTTTGATCCTCTCGGTATTCACACTGGAGACTCCATTGTCGTTGCACCATCTCAGACTCTAACGAACCGTGAGTACTTTATGCTTCGTCGAACGGCGCTGAAAGTGGTTCGGCATTTAGGCATTGTTGGTGAATGCAACATCCAGTACGCGCTTCATCCAGACAGTGAGCGGTACTGCATCATTGAAGTCAATGCTCGTCTGTCTCGTTCTTCGGCTTTGGCTTCCAAGGCAACCGGATACCCATTGGCGTATGTAGCGACGAAACTCTCTTTAGGCAAGAACTTGGTGTCCATCCAAAACTCCATCACGAAGACAACCACCGCATGTTTCGAACCCAGTTTGGATTACTGCGTTCTCAAGATGCCTCGATGGGATTTGAAAAAATTCAATCGTGTAAGCAACAAGTTGGGATCGTCGATGCTCAGTGTTGGGGAAGTCATGGCGATTGGTCGCACTTTCGAGGAAGTTATCCAGAAGGCATGCCGCATGGTAAATCCATCGCTTGACGGTCTTGAAGGAGAGGACTCGAAGATTATCGACGATGATGAAGACCTTGAGGAAAGTCTCCGCATTCCCACTGATCGTCGACTTTTTGCAGTTCAACTTGCACTGGAGCGAGGCTGGTCGGTGGATAAGGTGTTTGAACTGACAAAGATCGATCGATGGTTCTTGAGCAAGCTGATGAATATCGCCACGATGCGCAAAGCATGCAAGGAAGCCAGTAGTTTGTCCGCTCTCACACAATCGAATCCTCGAGAGCGACTTCAATCTTTGAAAGTCGCTGGTTTTAGTGATCGACAGGTAAGCCATTCGATTTCCGTTCTGTCTTCAAGATTTCGATGCTGGTAGTTCTGACACACTCGCCTTCCAAAGATTGCTCGGTACGTGGGTCTTTCAGCTGATCTTGCCGGAGAGCAACAAGTACGAGAGCTCCGCAAGAAGTTTTCGGTAACACCAGTTGTGAAACAGATTGATACCTTGGCCGCGGAGTTCCCTGCCCAAACCAATTACCTATACATGACTTATTCTGGTTTCGCTGATGACGTCTCTGCGGGGCACCACGATGGAGATTTGAGTCCCTCGTACCGATCATCCTTGCTCAATAGAACATCTAGTAATCTTGATTCTCCAACATTCCTTCGACGCGCCCGTGCTCTGTCGACCAACCAAGGCCGCGAGGTGTTGAAAACCGCAAAGGAGCGAGGTGTCATTGTTCTTGGTTGTGGGGCGTACTGTATCGGATCCAGTGTTGAATTTGATTGGTGCGCTGTATCTTGTATCCGACAACTTCGTCGAGATGGTTTCAAGAGTATCATTATCAACTATAATCCTGAAACTGTCAGTACTGACTACGACGAGTCGGATCGTCTTTACTTTGAAGAACTCAGTCATGAACGAGTGATGGACATTTACGAACGAGAAAATCCAAGCGGAATCATTGTCTCCGTAGGTGGTCAGATTCCCAACAATTTGGCAAGTTCTTTGCACCACAGTGGTGCCAATATTCTTGGTACAGATGCCTGCGATATCGAAAGAGCGGAAGATCGTCAGCAATTCTCCAAAATGTTGGACAACATGAGTATTTTGCAACCAGAATGGTCTGTTCTCTTATCCAAAGAGGAAGCTGTCGAGTTTTCTAACAAGGTGGGCTTCCCAGTCCTAGTGCGCCCAAGTTTCGTCTTGTCCGGTGCAGCCATGCGTGTGGCAGCCGACGAGACTCAGCTAACAAATTTCCTTGACATAGCTGCGGATGTTTCGGGTGACAAGCCAGTTGTTGTGACGAAATTTATCGAAGATGCCAAAGAAATCGAGTTTGATGGAGTTGCCAACAAGGGTGAAATATTGAATTATGCCATCGGTGAACATTTGGAGAATGCTGGTGTTCATAGCGGCGACGCCACGGTTGTGCTTCCAGCCCAGAAGCTTTACGTGAAGACTATCAAGCAAGTCAAGAGGTATGCTGCATTGATCGCCAAAGCCCTTCGAATTACTGGACCTTTCAACATTCAATTCATGGCGAAGGGTAACGAGGTGCAAGTTATTGAGTGCAACTTGCGAGCTAGTCGCACTTTTCCATTTGTGAGCAAAACGTTGAATCACAACTTCATTTCTCTAGCCACCCAAGCCATGACCGGATTGGACGCGAAACCATTCAAGATCTCTCTCTTGGATATCGACTATGTTTGTGTCAAGGTATGTTGCAATAACTCGGAATGGGCGTAAGACTTTGTTGCCTTTTTGATTTGACTAACCTCCTTTTCTCCAGGCACCAATGTTCTCCTTCACACGCCTGCGTGGAGCTGATCCGACTCTTGGGGTAGAAATGGCTTCCACTGGTGAAGTTGCATGTTTCGGTCAAGATCAAAACGAAGCGTTTTTGAAAGCCATGCTCTCCACAACTTTTAAGCTTCCAACCAAGAATCATTCGATAATGATTTCCATTGCCACTGATGAGAAACGCTTCGAGTTCTCGGAGTCGCTTCTGGCACTGGCGAAGATGAAAAAGTATACGATGTATGCTACTCCAGGAACAGCACAGTACTACAAAGATCGTTACAATGTTGACCTGATTGTGGTTCAAAAACCAGCGGATGAATCGGATGATGGGCAGGGTACGGCGCTTTACGAAATCAAGGGGGGCAAAATCGATTTGGTGATTAACATCAGCGATGGAACCATTCGCAAGGACGAAATCACTGCTGGATATTTGATCCGACGCGCATCGGTCGACTTTGGAACTAGCCTGGTGACCAATGTCAAATGTGCCGTTGAACTCGTACAATGTTTGGAACGCGGAATGGACAAGCCCAATGCTTTTGTTCCCAGACATATTGATGAATACTATGCCATCCCTTCCATTGGATGGACATTGAAGTGAGCATGAATAGTTGTCCACCCATATTAAACAAATATCAGTGCACATCGACGATTTGGGAAGGGCTAACCATATTTCTAGTACATAATCTCGCCATGTGGTGGTAGTACGTAGCGACAAGCTCATCCCTTGTCGAACTAGAATTAATCCGTCGTCCTAAAGCGATGCCCCAGCCTTGCTCAAAGAGGAAATTGGAGTCTTGGGTCCCTGGGTAGCACCTTCCCATGCAGCAGCGTTGTAGGAGAAGCCGCTGTTGGCCAAGAGCTTGCTCTTTACGGGTTCCTTCAATGCAGATCGAACAGAATTGGCTGCCCTGTTTACATACTGTAAATTATCGTAATGAATGTGATGCAGGAAGAAACCGAGAGATTCGTGTTAGTCGCGGTAGTCAACAATTATCGGCGGTGGCGCGTTTTTCGCTCGTTTGTTATCAAGCTGTCTCGATTTCTGATCTATCATTTGGAAAGAAGCGTCCAATGCTTACCTGCAAATAAGTCATACCGGCTACACGCCAGAAAGATGTTGCTGGAGCCGTCATGGTCAGAAAGTCTCGCAAAGTTGTGTCGTTTCTACAAATTTTCTCCCTGCGTTTGTCGCCGATTGCTGCTGTCCGACCGACTGCCTCTCTAACGACGGCTGGACGAGAACGTCTGTACTTGTACGATATGTGCATGGTCAAAGGTATGTACTACCGTTATTACTCTCTCTTACATGGTACACTACGAACATTCTGGCTAGATTTAGTGAAGAAATGGCCAAAAGTATGGTTATCATAGATAGATGTCTTGCTTTGGCTCCATCGCTGCCGACGACATGGGACAGCAGCAATAGCAATGTTTTCCACTTTCGGCAATGCGATAGCTCCATTGAGAGCTTCCGGTAGCGCTCCAATCTCCATTGAACATGTCATGCAAAACGTTTTTACTTAGATCCGAGACATGTTATAGCTAAAGATGGTCCATCACATTTTCTACAATCGGTCAACTCTATCGTTTGAAAAAAAGGTTGTCAAGTGATGGATTTTTTACTTTACTGTTGTACCAAAAATAGAACAACACATAGTTGTAGTTACAGTCATTGCGCGCGTGTGGGGGTCTTTATGATGTGAAGGCAGATTGTGGTGGAACACCTTTTTGACGGCTTGTTCTCGCCGTGCTTCTCTCTTTTTCATCATTATTATTGTCGAGTGGTTCGTCTTCAAAGTCACCATCATCATCAGCATTGGTGACGTATGGTGAAGACTTTCTCCATGCCATCGAACTGTCGATGGACGGTGAGTACGTTTCATCAGCAACAGTTGCCGAGTCACCCTTCAAGTTATCACTGTAAGGGTCCTCCAAGCCTTGGTCAGATCTCTGGCGCCTCATCAAAGCGGCGCCAGCAATCAAAACAACGAGACCCGATGCGGCTGCCGCTAGCCCCATCTTGACTGTGCTACTCTGAGAGGATTGAGTTGGTACTTCTCGTGGAATTGGGACATCTGGAAGACCCTTCATGACTGCAGTTGTGGTACTGAAAATGTTGTCCGATGGCAAGGCTTGCACTCGAGAGACGTAGTCTTCAAGATTGGAATCCGTAAATGCACTGTTGACTAAATCGTTGATTTCTCGAACAGTTGGCAAAAAGATGGAGGATGGGTTGAAGAGTGCGGTGGATCGGTAGTCTCCTTGTACTGGTTCTCCGAAATTAAAAGAGTTTCGGATCATAAAGGTTACAAAGTCATCCAAGATGGTTAGTGATGTCTGCGTAAATTCCGCGGATACCTTTTCTTCCAGGAATGCACGCGTAACCTCTGCTACAGAGGCAAATTCTTGGTCAGTTGGAATGCGAGTGAAGTCGCCATTGTACATCAACGCATATGGGGTCGCTCGAACAGGAATAGAATTGGCGGAGGTTGGTGCTGCTGTAATTGGTGAAGGTGGACCTGCTGGAGGAGATGGTTTTCCTAAAAATGGAAAATTTGTGGTGTTAGATGTTTGGTCGCGACACTCGATTTTTTTGTCGTTGGGACACTTACCACCAGGCGTAGGTGCATTTGGTTCACCACCCTTCTTAGAACCTTTCTTGGATCCCTTCTTTGGTGGATTCTTTGGATCCGGGCCCTTTTTAGAACTCTTCTTCGAGGACTTGCTGCTTTTATCTTTTCCTTTGGGTCCTGGCATCGACATCGAGAGTGACATGGGGAGAGACATGGACAAGTCAAAGTCGGGACCTTTTCCCTTTCCCTTTCCTACGCTGCCTCCTTTGCCCTTTCCTCCGCTTCCTCCCTTGCCTTTTCCATTTCCTGATAATTCATAGGCACCCGAGCCTTCGAGTACTCGTTCTGCAAGTTCGGCCTCTGTCATGCCAAGGACAGAGCAAGCCATCAAGAGGGGGATCATCGAAAGTAGTATTCTGTGAAGTCTAGTCATCATCGGAAAGGATGTTGCTGTTGTTGAATGTATCGCAAGTTACAGTGCTGTTGTGCAATAGAACTGTGTGTTTGGTTGACAGGAATCGATTTTGTGAGGACTAGCGTCTGTGCATTCTTGTGTGTGTGAGGTGAATCCTGACAATTGTGGTTCAGTCACAAAATAGGTGCGTTGGGTCGGACTGACAAAATTGCCCGCCGAAGATCAGTGCGGCCGATCCCCTTGGGTAAAAATGTCGCGACTTGATAGTTCGTGTCTAATTAATTTGTGCCTTGTATGAACCAAATTATGCGATTTAGGACGAAGCATGCCGGCGCGCGAGCATGGCAATCTCATCACGCCCACGGGTACGAATACTCCACCACCGGATAGAAATTTATCGGCATCGGCCAAATTTGGTTAATTGTAAGATTATTTTGTCGTGGCTAGTCGGTAGCTCCGACCGGTAGTTGCTTTGTGCCCCATCACGTACCTCCTTGAGGCCACTACAAGCTAGAATCGGAAGCTTCTTCCACTGGACCAGTTTCCTAGCACCGTTTTCCTTTTATGCTTAGCTATAATATTAAATTGCTATGGGATTATAGAGAGTTGATTTATAGTATTTTCTTTGATGCTACACCTTACATACATTAAAAACTTGTGTTGAGCATTGACTCGATCTCGGCCACAGACAGCGGCCGTCTTGCGCTTTGAATGCTTTGTATATCTTCGTCGTCGCCATGGGAATCCATGGACATGTCACTGGTTGCTCCAAGATAGACATCAAAATTTTCCACGCTTCTATGAGTTGCACCACTTCCATCCTTTCCGGCAGCCGAAACAGCATGCGAATGATCGTCTCCATTCTCAACGTGTTCATTTAAGAACCCGTGGGCATTCATTTGATCATCGAAAGAAGAATTGCCTGCATTTGCTTGCTCTGCGTCGGTGTTGCTTTCATCGCAATTATCGTCGTCATGGCTTCCACGGCGATTGCTTCTGACAGAGGCCTCCCATGCGGGAGAAACAGAGATGTTGTCCATTGTACTCTCGGTTTCATCTAGGTCGATGTTCATTAAGGCGTGCTCCTCGTCTCGAGATGACTGATTACTAGAGGGGGAAACCGACACTGTTCCGTCGTACGTTTCGCCAGTATAGGTTTCTCCGGCAACAGTTGCTCCTCCATAAGATTTCCTGTTCTTCTTGACCAGATCGTCGTTATCATTCTCGGCCGTGCGCCTTCTGTAAGCGACAAAACCGAAAACAAGTAAAGCGGCACCAACTGCTCCAGCCGCAATTACTGCAGGGCTGGTTCCAGGGTTGCTCCCGGGGTTGGTTGATCGAGTTGTTGTGTCACTTGAGGTCGAATTCACAGTAGTCGGGCTGGTGAAGTTTACTGACTCGGTGGTCGAAAATGCATTCTCTTTACCAAGGGCAGCCAACTGGTCAAGGTAATCAGTGGGATCCTGCAAAGACTGTTCCAACAAAAACTCGAGCGTTTCAGGTGATGGAAGGCTCGAGGCAGGGAAGTTTTCGGCAAAATAAGCAATCGATTGATATGTGATGATAACAGGCTCGTCAAACTTAAATTCCGACGTCACGAGCGTCGTCTTGAATTCAACAAGGCTATTGTCAGTTGGTTCCGCGAAAACTTGAATCATGTAGTCACTGAAGTAGTTGTTTGTCACTTCTTCAACTTGCAGATAGTCTTCTCTCATGGGCATCGAACTTGAGCTTAGTGTATACTCAATGCCATAATTCGGGAGCGCAACCTCTTGCAAAGCTGCCCCCCCTGCTGTGGGAGCAGGGGTGGATCCTGGAATGCCAGTGGTCGGTCCCTCGGGGGGTATAGGAGATGGAGGACGAGAGTCTGTTGCAATCATAGGTCAGAGTCCAATGTACGTTCGGAATCTTTGGTTGCCACACAGTTCCACTTACGTTCATCACCACTACTGGTGGGGGCAGTAGCTGGGGGTGACTCAGGGTGTGAGCCTCCTTTTCCCTTTCCTTTGCCGTTTCCTTTCTTGTCACTTTTCGAAGATTTCTTGCTTCCCTTCTTGGCGCTACCGCTAGGTCCTTTCTTGCTACCTTTAGCGATGTCATCACCACCTTTGCCTTTGCCTTTGCCACCCTTTTTAGACCCTTTCTTAGGTGGATAGCTCATGTCGAAACTCATGGAAGCGAAGTCCAAACTCATCGACAAAAATGGTTCAAGAATTCCTTGTTCGACAGGATCATGGATTGCTTTAGTGCTCTTTTTGCTATTCTTCATTTGAGGGTCAAGCTTTCTTTTAATTTCACTTGCAAATGCTGAAGGGATGACTGTTCCCATGGCATGCACCATGGCAATCAAGAAGAGTACAGTGTTGGATACGTGCATCGTTTTACGGGAAGCTTTGCTTGGTTAGGATGTTTGAAGTTCTTTGCCGCAGCGAATTTGCTTGTTTCCTTGTGGTTCAAGTGGGTAAATTGTGACCAGGGATTGAGGACCAATTTAGAGAAAAGGTGCGCACTGGTTTAGAGAAAACGTGACCTTATCGAGCCGTTGGGTCCCATCATGTCTAGTTGCCAAATTTGTGAGCCCTAGCGGGATTTCCTCGCCTGACTAGTGACTCGACCGGCTTTCTGCACCGTTACTCCATACCAGACATCCTGTGGCAGCTTTCGAACTCAGTCGTGACTCGTGGAGTCGCGCTTTCCCGTACGACCTGCGAGTCTGATTGAGAGCAGGCCGTTCTGGTGAAGCAAAATGTGTCATGGTGAAACAAATCAGCACTCGTAGTACATGGTAGATCGGACCATATGGACTTGGGCAAGATTTGAACGAAAGAAGAGGCACGCCCAGGGTAGGAGAAACTTACAACGCAAGGTAACAACAATATCGTTTCTACTTGTCCATTGAAGACGATAAAGGAAACCCGAGAACTACCGGTAATCACGAAGATACTAAACTTGCTGAATTTCACCCATCACAGATGGCATCACAAAGTCTTTATTCTGTTTGGACGTTATCACAACATAATGAATTCATAAAAGTGTCACATGAACCTTCCCACAACCACGTTTATTCGAAAGGTCGAGTTTCCTCATTTTGAAAGGGGGCATCAGGGACTCTATTCGTTGTGGTCATCATCTAACCCTGCCGACAACAGGGATTCAATCTCTTCCACTGTTCTTGGCCTGGCAGGCCTAGACTCTGATTTGCTGTTGCTGAAGGATCGTGAGAGTGATGCGAGACCTTGAGATTCTTCATCGTCATCAGCTGACAACATAGCTTCGATTTCCTCCACCGTTCTTGGACGTCTCGATGATGATCTGTTACTGGATGAACTCGTCGTTCTTTCAAGTGGTACTTCGCGAAGCTCATTGGCGTATAGGAGTGACTTTTCCTCCGATTTGGCTTCTTCTGCCATGTCCTGCGAATCGCCCGAGCCAATTTCGGGAATCTCTGAGTTTATAGACGTTTTCATGCTCTTGCTATTATCACCCTTCTCGTTGTTGCGCTTGAATCCTTGTAATGCCATTTCGTCAAATGATTGAGAAGACGCGATTCCCTTCGGAACAGTTGAAGCTGCCACGCTGCTGCCTTCTGTATTGACTCGCCTGAGAGTGCGATCATCAGTGATTGTAGATTTCGTAGATACACTGTTCAATTCATTTTGTGTATTCGAATTACTCTCGAACGAGCCTTGGTTGTCTAAGTGGTTCTGACTTTCCCATTCGTCGTACGAAAGGTTTGCCCCCCAGGTTGGGCGCACTGAGTTATCATCTTCATTTTCTTCAATCGTGCCCAGTACGGGAACACGTCGTCCATCACTTTCAGGATCATTGTCTTTATACCTATTTGTCTGATCGAACGAAGCAATGCTAGCCGAAGCTGATCCTTCGTATGTCTCGCCAGCGTAGGTTTCACCTGCAACAGTAGCATCACCTCTACCTTTACCGTCAAGGTCTTTGCCTGTTAGTTCCTCGTTGGCCACTCGACGTCTGTAGATGATCACGCCGGCAGCAAGGATGGTGGCCGCAACAGCAGCTGCTGCGATAGTTGTAGCGTTACTTTCTGGCTTTGCTTTCGTTACCTGATTATCCGGCGCACCAAAGTATGACGTCGCTCCTTGGAACACATTATTGGCAGGCAGATTCTTCAATCGGTCATTGTAGGCTGCCAAGTTGTCTCCTGTAAAGGCAATGGTCAGGGCCTCATTGAGCTGCTCAGCAGAAGGGGTGACAGACGAAAATGGACTGAATCGGGCGGTCGAGCTGTAATCGACCACATAAGGGGAGTTACCAGAAAGGAAAGTGCTGGTTACCATTCGAGTAATAAAGTCATCAAGGAAGGTAAATGATGATCCTGCAAATTCGTCAAACATGAATTCCTCCAGGTAAAGCCTTGTAGCGTCGGTAAGCTCGGCTAGTTCAGCCCTTGTCGCTTGCCGTTTCGTCGTTGTCATGTAGAGAATCGAATACGGCTCGAGATCAATAGGAATGGATCCGGCATCAGTGGGTGATGCTGTAAACGAACCAGGGGGCGTGGGCGACACAGCAGGAGGAATTGCCGTGGGAACCGAAACTGGAGTCGGAGGTCTTGGACCTGGATAGGATGAAACCTGGCGTTAGACATTTCACAGACAAAGAAGGAGTGTGACCTTGTCCCATACTTACTTCCATAGTCTCCACTGCCACCATGGGCCGGGGCTTCGGTTGGGTCTTCCGAGGAAATGTGAGTTCAGGTACGAGAATGTCATTTAGCATATTCGTGCATCAACTTACATGGAACAGCGCTAGGGAAATAGCTTCCGTGGCCTCCCTTCTTGCTCGACTTGACAGACTTGCAAGCTTTCTTCGATGGGAGCGGTCCCGAAGGGGGCGATCCCTTTTTGGATCCTTTGCCTTTGCCCTTGCCAGCATGAGTGGGCGCAAGAGAAATTTCATCGTCGTAATGGCATCCTTTTTTGCTGCTTTTTTTGGGTGGGGGTAAAGGGTGGTAAGTTGGCACATTACTGTATGCTGTTGGCTCATGGGTTGGGCCGTAGCCCTTTGCTCCCTTGGGGTATCCAGTACCCTTTGGCACGTATCCACCTGCTCCAATGTACTCGTACTCAGCATGATTTCCTTTCTTTTCTTTTTTGGAAGCAGAGGCAATATAACTCATCTCTGTGGTTATAGTCGTCTCATACGTCGTGTCACTGCCAGAATAATCTACGTTTCCCCCCGAACCACCTCCATGGCCATATTGCGAGAATCTTTGGCCACTGCTCTCCCTACTACCAAGAACCTCGTTTAACTGCAAGCAGAGGCAAAGACTGTAGAGTATTTTCATTAGCTTGGATTTCATTTTGAAAGCATCAATTGCAATGATTTGATGAGTAGAATATTTTTCGATGATTTGTGTTTGGAGTGACAAGTCACCTGGGACCGTTGGAGGGGGCGTTTCGACAAAAACTTTGGGAAGAAAAACTGTTATCAAATCTTCATGGCTGAACATGTGCAAACGCAATTGCTGCGCGGAGGTGCCACATGCGCACATATATTTCAGAAAAGAGTTCTAAGTGTTATATGTGATTAGCGGGTAGAGCGCACGTCGAGGTACCGCTACGCATTAAAAATTCCTGTTGGTGACAAATTACTCCGCTGCCAAATCCGCAAGCAATCATCGGATTTTCAACTTGAAGCGGCGAAAGAATGGTTTTTGGCATCCAGAGGAAGAAGAAAGAAAACAGCGCTAAAAGGAAATTGTTGATCTTCAAGACGAGGTGCAGTGCCTTTACTTATTATTTGCTTTGATTAGTAGTGATAAGCAATCTATCCAATTGAATTTATTCTTTACTTGGGTGATGTATGTCTTGTTTCCTCTCGTGTTGAAGAAGTCTGTATCATTCAAGTATGCTGGTCTGTTTCGGTCGAACCCACGGTCCTTTCAACTATTTGACTCTTTCCTTGCTTCCCAGGCTTCGTGACATCATTTCCCCATGAACGATAAGATGGGTTTGCAGTCATCAAATTTCTCTTGCGAGAGGAAATCACCCAATCATCAAGTGAATTCCTGACGAAAGGATGGCGCTTTAACCGTTTGTATGCGCCACGATCCACGATTGCCGCAAATCACAATAATTTCTTGAAGTACGTGCACAGATGGTGTACTCTTAAAAGTTTTTCAACTCAACATTAAAAGTGTTGGGATACTATGACAAGTTAGGGGAGCGCTCTGACGACGATTGCCCGTGAGTGTAATGAATTACGTTCTCAGATCTTCGTCATCATCAGAGCTTGATTGGAAATCCAAATAATCCATGTACTCCTTTTTGCTCTGTACATCACTTGTGGATTGTTTTTGTTGCTGGTTCTTGTCGTTCATATTACCTCGATTATTGTCATTGTCATCGTCACTGTCATTGCCATCCGATGGAGGGGATGGGTATGTTGGCTCGGACTTTTCGATTCCACTTGCGGATAGAGCGTCCAGCATATGCATGGCCTCCCGCAGTTCTGCCAGAGTTTGACCATTATCATTTGCTTCTGTGTGTTCGTTGCCGTCTTTATCCTCTTCATCGATGGAGATATCCTCACGATCCGTCTTGGAGGCTCCATCATCCGAGTATCGACTACGAACTGCCTGAATATAGGCACGTGTATTTGCATCGTTGGTCCCACGAGACTTGTTGTTGTTGAAAGCCTGCTTTTTCAAAGCGGCAAGATCTTGTTGCTCCACATCGTCCAAACTCATTTGGTTGATCGGTTCGTCTCTGGATTTTCGGCTCTGTCGACATGCCCAAATTAGTCCCACAAGGGCAAGAAACAAAACGGAGGAACAGATAATGACAGAAAGAAATTGTGCATTATTGTCCTTGAAGGATGATGGATCATTTTCGTCGGATCCTGTGTCTGCCACGGTGACTGGTACGTCGTTGACCAATAGAACGGACCGAGTGTTTCGGAATGGGTTCCCAAGTCCCATGTCATTCAAAATAGCAACATAATCACTCTCGTGTTGACCAGAAAAGGCATCTTTCATTCTATCAAAGAGATTGCTCATGGTAGGAACATTTCCTGGAACGACAAAGTTTACTGTAATGTATAACCGGACGACCAGGGGATTATCCGTCGTTTGGAGAGAGACGATAGTGTCTTGAAATTGGGTAGGTTCCTCCGCAAAGTACGACAAGAAATATTGGGTGAGAAACAACTCGGTATGGTCCGACAACTCGGCATAGTCTCCATCGTCGAGATCAGCTTCGTTGAGCGTAGTACCGGTAGTTAGATAATACCCCAACTTGAATGGTGTCAGAGACCGATGCATGATTGCCGTGGACTGAGGAGCTGATGGACCATAGTCAAACAAAAAGGAAAAAATCAAATGAGAGGAGACGTTTTTCCTCAAACTCGAATGAAGATTAGAACGCGAACCAAGGACTTACCACTCGTAGGAGGACTAACAGGTGCGGATGTCGTTGTATAATTTTTCTTTGCAAAACCGAAATTACGACCATTTCTTTTTCCATTCAAGTAGGATGTTCCAGTAGAGTTGGCACTCGATGTTGCATTTGAGTTTTCACTCGATCTTCCAGTGTCTACAACCTGAGTACCTGATGGAGGAGTAGTCCCCTCAGCTGGGGCTGAAGTAGAAGGTTCCGCCGAGGCTTTGCTTTGGCATCGAGGATCAGACGGATCATCACAATACAAGCAGTTGGGATTGGAAGGATCATCACATTCACTTGCACTTGACACCGTCGATGACGCCGATGACGTCGATGACGCCGATGACGAGTCACCCTTCGTTCCTTTCTTTGCTATACCCTTCTTTGGGTTTTCCTGGACGACGGTATCAAGCGCGTCCTGTCGGCTATTCGTACTTGCAGTGCTCGCAGCCAAAGTCTCACCGCCTTTGGGTCCCTTGGGATGCTTGGTGACAGGAAGCTCACCAGAGCTGCCACGGGCAGTCACATGGGGTGGAACACTGTCGACCTTGACAGCTCCTCCCCAGTGTGCCGTTCGTCGATGATTACCATCCGAGTATGCGATACTACTACCGCGGACAGGTCGTGGACGATTTCCCGTTTCTCGACCATCCGCATGGACGGACCATGATAGACTTGTAAAAAGCGAAAGGAAGATCCAACAACGACTAGTTGATACCATCATTTTGAATTGTGGATTTTCTTCGGTAACTTGCTTTCACAACGATTCCTTTGGGACGTCTTCTGTTTTCGTTCTGTTCTCTAGAGGCGTGCAATAATGGTCAGTGACATCGTTGCCATTTTCCATTCTATAAACTCTTGGACAAAAATTTGACAGGTTGCCGTTGAGCGCACCGTTAGTCGAAATGGTACATAGTACATTTTTCTACGGGCACATCCCGTACCATCCACGACTGACGTTTGTGTTCGCGCACACTTGTTCGCTTTTGACTAGTACGAGTACCTGGTCCAGTCACTCGCCTGGGAAAAAGATTACCAACGCGCACCTCCAAAGTGCGCAAGAGGGACTACCTACCTGGTTGTCATGGTAATCACAATATGTACCTGCAGTCCTTGTCCCTTACCCGAAAGTCGACCCGTAGCTTCTGTAGCTCTGTCATTTTCCTTGCCGGCAACTGGTTTGCAGCTGCCGAAATCCCCAATAGTACGGGTACCCGTCAACCATGAGACATACCACAAGATTATTCCTTTTGATAATCCTAAGGATAAGTTTCGCATGGTCTTTTGCTACGTTACCGTTGAGAGGGACAAGGAAATCATCATCATGGTGCAAAACAAGGGTTCTGGAAATGGCGTATTATGGTGACTCGCCGTCATTTGTAATCAAGGAATTTAGTTTATATGAAGAACTTCAAGAAATTGTTCAATTGGCAAGTCAACCTCTCCCGGAACGACCCGATGGGATTGTTTGTGTGGTCAAATATTCGTCCCTGTTTCGTGAAGACTGCCGGGCTACCGAAGCGGACTATGAACGCATCGCCCGCAACAATCCGGCCACCATTTTTCTTCGATGTATGCAAGAATATGACAATGCCGACTTGCTACTGGGACAAGCCCAAATTCAAAATTGGCCCACCTTTGATGTCTTTTATGGAGGTAATCGGGTGGCACGCGTCGAAGGGAGTAGTCTGTCCGAATTGGAACAAGTCTTGGACATGTACCAATTGCAAAATTCCCAATTGGATTTATTCAGCGAAGAAGCTGTCGAAACACGTAAATGGGGACAACAAACCAAGAAGGACATGACCACCACACCTCGAACCACTAATCGATTTGTTCCTGGCTATGACTGGAACAAAAAGGGAGGATTCTTTGATGAACAGGGGGCCAAGTTTGAACAAAGCTTTGAAGAAACCTTTGGTAATTGGGTACCTAACATTGATGATGATGATGATAAAAAATGAATGAATAAAAAGAAGCGACCATATCTGGAGTTTCTGTTTCAGAATTTACAAGACGAGGCTTGGAGATTGCCGTCCTGTTTGGTGATCCCCATTGGCATGCCCATTGGATTGCGCTATCTGAAAAAGATGTAGAGTGGATTTCTCCCCCACATAAATAATCTAGACATTCCGACATGCTCTTGCGCTCCCGTGCCAGATCATGTCCGTAATGCTAGAGGTGCCACAAAACATTTCTAGAGATCCAGTGTCATGCATGGAATCTGGCGGGTCGTCATGGCAGGTCACATCCATCCATCATATATATATCTAGATGTGGCTTACTTCTTCGGGAACTGCCAGCAAACATAATGCATCCAGACCCGTCACAATTTCACCCATCTTGTGAATTTCATTAGTATTCGTCACTGTAAATGTCTCGATCAATCCAGGATCGGTATTGTTGGTTCCAGTAATGATCCGAGTGCTTCCAGGGTTGGTGGGAGGTAATAACGAAAAGTGACGAATCGGTCCTTTTGTATCCACTCGAGTTTTGGCCACTAGTCGAGCACCATCGTCTTGATATTCCAAGAATCGGACACTATTTTCTGCACGACCGGCCACGACCACCATGCCTCGATTGGATACCCATAGTCCGTGATCCGAGGCTATTAATTCACTAGCCATGTTGGTGGCCATGCCAGCCATGGTTTGTTTCCAAGGGGGAAGAGATCGATCAAAAAAGGATGGATCAATCGAGGGGATTTCTTGTAAACAATCGGCTAAAATTCGACCATTCGAATATTCATACACTTGAATGACCGAATGTGATTCAAACAAAATGTAAACATAACGTCCATTGGGATGAAAGACCACCCGGCGCATACGACCAGGAGACTGAAAGATTTGTGATGCTATCAAGGATGCAAGAGCCCCGGGTGGTGATTGGATGGGTTTGGCCTTGAGATGAGAGGCCGGAGTCGCGGACAGGATCAATCCGTGTTCATCGACGGGGTAAATCCAAATTCGAGATTGAGTAGAACAATCGACGGCCAATAGATATTTTCCATCGGGTGTATATTGACAATGGTATAGAGATGGAAGACAATTGGGATATTCCGTACACTGATTGCCTGGACGAACTTCGGGGATCTTGACCATTCGGAGAGGCTCTTCGAGGACTCCACCATTTTTGTTGCAGTCAAAGAAACTTAGTAGGCCATCATTGTGGTGACAAACGACCAATAGTGATCGGTCAGGTGAAAATGTCGCATAGGAAACTTGGAGCCCTCCGGTGGTGCATACCCCCATTTTGCTCAAGAACCCCGTCTTTCGATCGACGTGATAGGTCGTAACCAGCGATTCTTCTAGGGAATTGAAACCAACAAAGACGTACATCAGATCCATCTGAGGATGAAGAAGGATCCATTCGGTGGTAGGAGTGGTAAATTTCGATGTCCATCGCGAGAAAAATCCCTCCGGGCAAGGAGGGAGAAGTATATCATCAATCACTTGCATCACTGCGAGCGTTCGGATCTGGCAACCAGATTCATCATCGATTTGCAACACACCAAGTTTGTTTTCTCTCGTTCCAATATAAACAAACATGGTACCCCTAGTCTTTTAGATGTACAATGTATCGATAAATGTGATCTGATTCGCAGTCAGTGATGTGGTGTTTTAATTTCCTTTGGATTTATGTCATCACCGTAGTCAAGACGGGTGCAACTTCATCGCCGGTGCTCATCATTCCGGATTCCTGTCGCCGCTGGAGGCATAATTGTAAAAAATCTGACTTTTACAGTTTTCACTGGTTATTTTGGACATTTATTGATTGCGTCCGTAGAAAGCATCCTATATCTCTCGTCGTACCTGGTACATCATTCACTCTCTTATCACAAGGTTGGCACTTCTCATGTATTGCTTGTGATTGTATGTTTCATACCAGGTGCGGTAGCATAATCCCATCATTATTCTAGAGTCACTCTGGGTGGAGTAGATCCCTCGACCTCAATGAGCAGAATGAGTGACCCGAACTGAAACACTACGATACAGCATCAAACATGCAATTCGGCCACTCTAGAGAGACCTGCCAAGAATATCAAAACCATTGCCTATAATTACGTCTTGCTTGTAGAACTTGACTTCATTAAGGCTCAAGAAAATGTACTTCGGTGTACGTACACCGAAGGGGGGGAATGTCTCTAATAGTATAATAATAAGCAAACATTGTGGTTGGGTCCCTCATTCAAGGACTTGGGACTGCCCATTGCATCAAAACTCGAGCAATTGGGTAATATAATTCTCTCTATGACGATTTGGAGCCATACACTGGATTTCCAGTAACGACGGCACCCTTGAGTCCAGCTTGTTTCATCAAAGCTGTAGCGGCCTCTAACTGGGTCGGGCTCACGGAGAGGTGATTCCGATTAGAGAGGTCATTGACGGGATGTAGTGCTCGCGCAGCGGCAGCAATTTGTTCGTAGCGTGATACTGTAGTTGATCTTGATGTTGTTGTTGGAGTGGAGATCTGTGCCTGCGGTGAAAAGAGTTGCTTGCTAATGGGAACAACTCCTGGTATCGTAGACTGAGAAAGCTCCTTCTCGTGTTTCAAATACATTTCTCTGGTATGACTCTCATCAAATAGAAGAGACTCTATAGCGTCAGCAACAATGTTGTGAGTTGCCGCTTCTACTCCCCCATCGACCAGAGGCAACGAGGCGCGGCGCTCAAACTTGCTGGTTCCATATCCTGCGGATTGTCCATCATCCAGACTCAATTGTGCAGCCGTCACAGCCAGTGCCTTGCTTCGAATCTCCAAGGAGGATCTACGTCGAGCTGGCCGGAATGACTCTGTTCCAGTGCTGATATGACCCGGCGGGGGCCCCTCAACAATACCCACATCAATGAGCACTGTTTCTGTATCAGAATGAGCTCTCTTGTGCTTTTGTGACAATTCTACTGCGTCTCGATCAACATGTGATGGTGAAAGTCTTCTCTTGGTCGATGCGGCGGATGAGTCATCGCTAGCTGCAGATCGTATACTTGGTCTGTCAGATATAGTGGACAAGGCGTTAGCGTCGGTGTGACTTGTTCCAGGGCGCACATGCTTCAAGTCCGCAGCACCACCTCTTCTAAAGTGTGGATGCCGAAAGACTTGAATCCTTCCCTCCACTGGCTCTGAAAACTCTTCAGCCTCTTCCTCATCACTAGATATCGCTACAAACCCCCATGCCTTTAATTGTTCTAGAAAGTCTTCGTAGCCTGCCAACTGAAAGTGTCGATGCAAAAGGTCATCCGAGAACTCTTTCACTCGAACGGCAAAGAACTTTCCATCTGGTAGGAATGTAATGACATCACTATACATTGGGTCCACCAGTACCGTCATGAGGAGCTCTGGAAAGGGCGACTTGTGGGTCATAGAGTCTTCTGGGACCATGGTGGGTGTCCGAACCGGCGTAGAGGCTCTCCAGTCTCCATCCGAAGAACTGGTGTATCCATCCCCAAAGTGACTTGGACTCGGATGAGACATTTCAGACGCATCGCTATCAATTAGATGCCCGAGTTGACTCGTTGCAGCCTGAATCAGTGCTGATAGACCACTACAAACTGGCATTATCAAATGTTCCACCCAAAAAGAACCTTCCTTTCTGCAAAACAAGTATCTCGAGACTTTACCGTGTCTCAAGGTTATTAATAAGGGAGGAAAAGAGGGAAAGAGAGAGGAAAGCAGACAGCAAATGTCAAAACCAAGCCTCCTTCTTTTTACCAGTGAACGGTCATTGCCACCACCCGACACTTGAAATTCTTCCATGGCTGACGAGGGGTCGCCAGGGACCCTCTACCGGCTATCAAAAACGCCTCGATCCCGGCCGAAAAAAGACCATCGAGGCAAAAGTCACGTAGATGTCTCGTTTCCATCAGCTCTTGCCGGGAGAATGCATTATGTGATGGTAGATAGGCCAGTCACAATGACTCCGAATCTCGAAATAAGCCCAACATCACGACGCCCGGTAATTGGCTGTTGCGCGCCAAATGCAATGCATGTCATTGCCTGCGAAAGGTGTACCTGGTATGATACAAGTTGTACCAGCGACGGTGATGGCAAGGATGTCAGCGACACCAATTCGTATAAGCCTACCCTGTACGGTTATTTAAAGTTAAATTTCGATTTTTCAAGTTAACTATCTCTGTACAATTACCATGTACCGGCAATCATAGACAACGGTATCTACCAGCAGTCATGCCAACTTCTGGATGCTTCAAATTGATGACAGAGTGTGAAAAATTTTGACAATCCGTGGTTCTCCACACATGAACTAGCTATATTGACAGTGAAACAGAAAAACTAATTGCGATAATAGACCTGGTTGAAAATTTATCAAATTGGCGCATGGTAGTCGTAGTACTAGCTAACAATCAGCCATAAGGTGATGGAAAAATGGTCAAGAAGTCGTAGTTGGCTACCAAGTAGGCCCCTGCTCTCGTTTGTCGTTGCCTCTTGTTGTTTGGTTCGCATGGTTGTGTGGTTGTGGTGCCCTTCCTCCTCCTGTCAAAGGATTATCCATGTTGGTGCTGAGGATGATTATCATCATCATGCAGTTGCTGCTCATCGTTACAGTATTGGTGGCCGTTCTTGTTGCTGCTGCTGTGGTAAGGCGTGGGAAAGTTTCCATTATTGTGCGTGCTGGCTGGAATATCTATTACGACGGAGCGTGAACCCCCTCCAGGAAAAAGTGCTCCATCCTCCCCATCATGATCCTTGCCAGATGATGTGTGATGATCGTTGACAACGTTAGTGGTGGCAGGAGGACACCAAGCATTATCATCCTCAAAATCAAGATGATCCATCGCCCTCTTTTTATTATCATCATCATGATCATTGTCTGTTGTGCGGCTAATGAATGTGAGAGCAGAGTCAATTACATGCATAATCCGCTCTCGCCGCTCGTCCTCGTCCCACGATAATGATGTGGAGAATGAAGAGAAAAGAACTGGATCGTCAACGGATTGAGCGAATAATGACGATGATGATGAGAGATAGTAGCCTCCACTATGGAGGTAAGAAGATGATGATAGGTGGGCGGGGGGAAGTGACAATGAAAATGGAGGAGGAGGATGCTGATCGCTAGCGTCGTGGTTGGTCGAATCATTCGCGATGAAGCGGAATTGCCGCCTGGCCATTTCCATGATGGAGGGATGATTGCATGACATGTTGGCAGTATAGGATGCTGATGGTTGAGAATTCTGCGTGTTGCGTGTCTTGCTTGGCTTTTTATACCGTGAAAGGAGCAGTAAAATGAAGCAGGGCTCTCGAGGATTCCAAAAACGTGAGTTGACAACTGTGGATGCAAACTTTTTTACATTTAACAAAGTAAGGAACACTTTTGGTTTTAGATTCGCATTTGCAGTTACAAGACAATGCGAGACACATTATACCAGGCAAACTGGGTGTTCAAAGAACAAACTTTGATTCTCCCAAGAAATGATAGTCAGTGTGGAATAAATAATAGAAACAAACCCCGTATTTCCAAAAAGATGGATGTTATATCTTTGCTTCAAGAAAGGTCTCCATTGTGTGGCAAACGACTCCTAACTAGATCAAAGTGAGAACTCTCTGGACAATCTTGGCTTCATCTTCCGCCACGGGTGTAGTCAGACAAATACCGCAGGCCAACTGGCTATTAAAATTTAGCAGTGATACCACGTTGTCATGCCGAATTTCTATTATTGCGAGAAAGTCTTTTTGACGGATCTGCCGCGTGTTTAGTGAAAGTCGGGGCACTTTTCCTCCTTGACCGAGCCCTTGGATAATAGGACCAACGACAGCAATAAATCCCTCCTCTGTCGGCAATAATATTTGTAGATATTGAGAAAGCTTTCACGAACACGGTCACGTAACTATGCAAGGTTACATAAGGACAGTCGTGCCGGGTAAATTATACTTCGTAATATAGAAGAAATGGAACCGTGTAGGTCCTGAAGGGGCTCGCCAACCAAACATCACATCATAATCTTTGTGTATTATACTAACAGTAATAAGGAGGGAATCTTTACTTTTTACCAGTCGACTTTGACGCGAGCGTACTTGTACCCATCTAGTTGGGGTACACCCATCATTCATACTAACGAAGTACTAGTGCCGGCGGTAGTTTGCAACGTTTCCTGTTTTAGTGTTATTTGTACTGCATCCCCCAAAGGCTCAGGTATGTCTGGAGTCTGGAGGCATGAGATCCTTGGTATCCAGATAGAAGCAATTCCTTCCAGCAATTAACAGCTCTTGCTTTATATGATGTTAGATAAGCCAATCACAACGTCTCCGATTCCCGAAAATGAGCCGATCAATGCTGTTACTAATTGGCTGTTGGTGCGCGCCAAAACCAGTGCACACGTCATTGCCTGTGAAAGTGGTACAAGAAAGGCGCTGATGGTAATCATGTCAGATGTCAGCGGCGTCCCATGTACCAGGTACTATGTTAGTGTACGATCATTCGATACTCTGGCTGCGCACCTACCCCATACCAGGAAAAATCTTGGACCAGGACCAACTTGAAAATTATGGTAGCTAGTACTAGACCTAGTTGTTCAAAATTATCAGCAAATTGGTGGTAGTACTAGGCACTAGAAGAGCAATTATCAACTACCAGGTACTCGTACGACCAGTACCAGGCCTCTGCTGCTCTCTTTCTTGATGAGGCTCTCATTCTTGTTTCTGCTTTACATCGCGGGGTGCTGCCTTTGTGGTTGGAGTGCCCTCCACCTCCTCGTCAGTCACCACCACCGGTGGCAGCCAGGCGGCACCGGAAGCAAGGGATGCATCCACCCTGCCCCATTTTGGTGATGAGGATGTCATTATGCATCATTAGGATGCTCCTGCTCATTATCGTGGTTGTAGTACTGGTTGGAGCCCCCTTCAGGAGGAACAAGCAGAGCCGCATCCTTGCAATGGCTCCTGGTGGCTATGTGGTCACTCTTGGCACCATCATCAACATCATCTTGGAGCGGACGGGGTGGACCATCATGGTCGTGGTTATCGTTTAGTACAACCAGCACGAGGGGGGGTGCGGTCGTGATTGCTGCCGCCCTCCTAGTCCTCGCACTAGCACTACTTGGACACCAAGGCCTAGGATGATGGGCCTCGACATCATGATGATCCAGCATTGCCCTCGTCGTAGCATCATCATCATCATGATCATCATTTTTATCTTTATTATCGCTGATCAAGGTGAGAGCAGAGTCAATTATACGCATCATGATCATCAAATGTTCGTCCTCGTCCCACGATGATGATCTGGACAACGACGACGAGACAAGAAAAGGATCATCGTCAAATAATAGAGGGAATAATGACGATGATGGAAAGTCAACACCACGGTTGGGGTACGAAGAGGACGACGGGTGAGATGATGATGATAATGGAGGAGGATGCTGCTGATCGCTACCAGTCGTGGTCGTACTACTACTACGACTGTTGATGGAAAGAAGGAATCGCTGCCAAGCCATCTCCGTAATGTAGGGATGGTGATTGCATGACATGGTGGGTGTGAGCTCCTAGTGTCAAATGATGAGAACGCTGCTTGCTTTGTTTGTCTCATTATGGGAGCAGCAAAAATACAGTCCCTTGTTTCATGTTGCAAATCTAGTAGTACTACCGGGTAGATTCCAAAAAGTGAATGGCTCCGATGGCTAGTTTTCCCCTTTTTTGCACTTAATAAACATACTTCGCGTAGACTTTGGTTTCTGACTCGCATTCCTGATTTGTGAGACACCGTTTTTTCGTCATTTCCCCAAAGATGTGTATAGGAACAAAACGATCACTTATGTTGGTGATTCCTGCGCCGAGGGGGATTCTTTGGTGTGGAAAAAGTTACCGTGGCCAAGCGTTTGTGGGAGGACAAATCGCTAGAAACGAGCGAAACCTATGCCTGGCTGGTGTTTCCAACCTGTTACCGTGTCGTCGCTTCACAGTCAACGAAAGGTCTTCATATTGTGGCAGTTGAGAAAAACTCCGAAGAATTGGGCTTACAGTTAATCCGCCACACTATTACAAAAATGAATAACTTTTCGCGAATCGAAAGAAGTCATTTGATGTCACGTAGTACGTAGTGCTCCTGAAATTCTGTGCTCTACCGCGACTTTTTGACCGAAGTGCAAGTTACATAGGGACTCGGTAATGCATGTTATTAACATGTATCCCCTCACTGTTAATTGTTTTCCAGCGAACAGACTATATACATGCATTTTTCACAAAAACAATATATAATCACATATAAGGAACATGGTCGCACCAGCAACAATCGATTATTAAACGGTATCACATTTTTTTCCATGACTGCTACTCATGTGTCTTCTCGACATCAGGGGCAAAAAATGTAAAAAATAAAATGGGGAATTTTCAAAAATACTCACATTTTCAAAAATAACCACCCGATGATGAGAATGCTGCTTGCTTTGTATTGCTATATGATGCTTCTTGTTGCTCATCTATCGGCCGGGTAGATCCCAAAAGTGAATGGCTTCGACGGCGAGTTTTTCCCTTTTTTGCACTTCATAAGAACAGACTTAAAGCAGTCCTTGGTTTCTGATTCGCATTCATAATGATGTGAGCTATTTTACCGGTATTCCCCAAAGATGTGTATAGGAACAACTATGATCACTTGTCTAGGTAGGTGCTTCCTCCGAGAGGACTCTTCCGTGTGGAAAAAGTTACGGTGGCCAAGCGTTTGGGGGACAAATAGCAACGAAACCCATGTCTGGTAGTTCCAACCTTTCATCGAGTGGTTACCATGGCTTCGCTTGCTTACTGCGAATGTGGCGCCACACTATGACAAAAATTAAAGACCACTGTGTAACGAATCGGGAGAAGCATAGACAAAGTCATTGATGTCACTTGCAGAAACTTTTTGACCGGACCATGTGATTCACGTGTCCCTCTTAATTGTTTGGCGGGGAACAGATTGGACTTCGACGTATTTATCAAACTTGCTGGCAACAATCATTACATATAACGGAAATGGTCTTACCGGGTAGAATCGAAAAGAAAACGGAATCACATACATTTTTATCCATGACTGCTATTTGTTTTGGAT
Source organism: Nitzschia palea (assembly GCA_019593585.1). Classification (NCBI taxonomy): domain Eukaryota; phylum Bacillariophyta; class Bacillariophyceae; order Bacillariales; family Bacillariaceae; genus Nitzschia; species Nitzschia palea. The sequence goes on along the minus strand of SWEM01000008.1, from coordinate 683 downwards.
TTCGCCGTCACAAAAAAAAATGTAGCTGGCACCGTACCAGGTAAATGTAAAAAGTATGGCATCACTTGTCACATGCCATCGGATGTTGGCAATGCGTCATACGACCCATCTTCATGATTTTTCGCTGGCTTCTTGTCAGCAGATTGTGTTTCACCTGCGGGGTGCCATACCTTGGAATACTCGCAACAATCAGCCGCAACGCAACACAAACCAACAAGACGACAGCTACGAGTACTTGTATCGGTAACTCCTTGATCTGCCAAGGCCTCTGCACAGTGCACACATCCATGACGATCTATCCAGCTTCCAAGGGCGGTGATGGTAATCATGTCAGCGGCGTCGACTCACATGTACTTTGTTCGTGTACGATCATTTGATACTCTGGCTGCGCACCTCCCCCATACCAGGAAAAAATCTTGGACCAGGATGAACTTGAAAATTATGGTAGCTAGTACTAGACCTAGTTGTTCAAAATTATCAGCAAATTGGTGGTAGTACTAGGCACCAGAAGAACAATTACTAACTACCAGGTACCTTTACTACCAGTACCAGGCCTCTGCTCTCTTTCTTGATGAGGCTCTCATTCTTGTTTCTGCTTTACATCGCGGGGTGCTGCCTTTGTGGTTGGAGTGCCCTCCACCTCCTCGTCAGTCACCACCACCGGTGGCAGCCAGGCGGCACCG